>JAQIWD010001828.1:0-10999 GCA_034694825.1 Anurida granaria | reverse complement strand
TCAAACTTTGGAATGGGTCCCAGGTCACTAGGATTCATAATTCCAAAGTAAGCCATATGTAAGAATCCGTGGTATATTAATTACCTTCAGGCGGATTGAGTGTCTCTTGGGGTACTTTAAAATTTGGAATAAATTCAATTGCCTTCCTACTCAACCCAAATCCCGAGAGACTTGAATCCGATTCTGGAGAAATTGATTTCTCCTCTTCCGATTTTGCCCACTTTCCTTTGAGTAACTTTACCAATTTTGGAAGTGATTTTGTGTTTTATGTTCAAAGGTCCATGGAGAGGATGCCCTTGAGTCTCTCATAACGGAGTCAGTCATCTTCGCTTTACTCTCAGAAAGAAAGTTGGGACCGAAGTTATATGGCGTCTTTCCAGGCGGGAGGATTGAGCAGTTTTTACCCGTACGTTTGTTTTAGCTTATTCCAATAAACCACACCCTGACACCATTCTGTATCCAATGCACCAAATTCCATCCTAGGAATTCGTTAAAAATGACCTTTGGACATTTCCCCACTTTGTGTCGTGTGTGGAACACAAGGTCCAAGTTACTAAAGTTTGGTCCTCGAAGGGCAAAAATTCGGAAACTCTGCATGATTCTCTATTAAACTTTCCTTGAACCTAACATTTTTTCTGTTAAATTCTTTAGGCACGACCACTCCAAACTCCGGAATTGCGTGACCCCGGTCTTAGCACCCTCATCGCCCAGAAGATGGCCCAGATCCATGCACTAAACATTCCGATTAGTAAGGAAGCCTCTTGGTTGTGGGGAACAATGGACCGGTAAGTTAAATCAAATATTTACTCCACCATTTTCTTGAACTTGCATTCTAACTTTGTTTATTTTTTACCAAAGATGGATGGCAAGCATTCGGGAGAATCTTCCCAAAATAGTCCCAACTGATGCTAAACAAGGGGAAATTATATTAAAACTCTCCCAATACAACTTGGACGAGGAATTGAATTGGCTTCGGTGAGTTTAAAACCAAGACACATGGACAAGGCTAATTGTTAAATATTATTTTACGTATACAAATATTTGACTGCTACAGTAAATTCCTTCCGGAAGTGGAGAGTCCCGTTGTCTTTTCCCACAATGACATGCAAGAAGGGAACATCCTGATCCGACCTGAATATGAAACTCTGGATGAGAAGCTTGTCCTCATTGATTTTGAGTACTGCTCATACAACTACCGTGGATTTGATTTGGCCAATCACTTTTGTGAGTGGAGTTTCAACTACAATGTTGACGCAGCTCCGAATTTCGCACACACGGAATCCGACCTTCCATCACACGCTGAAAAAGTATGTGCTACCAGACTGACGCCAAAATTTTCGAGCCTTTGTACTAAGATCGCCAATTGCTTTCATTTTAGCTCCGCTTCATCCAGGGCTACATTAACATTCTACGAACAGAGTACACGCGGAACTTTGATGGAGACGTTCCTGACAATTCCTCACTTTTTAATGAAGAGCACATTTTCAAGGAAGTGGACGCCTTCATGCTTGCCTCACATTTCTTCTGGACCCTTTGGGCAATTGTCAATGCTCAAGTCTCCAAAATTCCATTTGGCTATTGGGTAAGGATATTTTTGAAATCTAACAAATTACACTTAACAAATGGTGACGCAATTTTCAAATTGGAATCTCCACTTTTCTTCCTTTTATTCTAGGAATATGGACTAACCAGGCTCGAGACTTACTATCGGCTTAAGAAATCCTTTGTCTAAAAATTGGCCAGAAAATAGAAAAAACTGAGATTTCCAAGTGCTATTTTTGATGGTTACTATTCACTATTTTACATTTCGCATAAATCGCATCTCGAGTTGTTATATTCAATAAGAAAATAATTAATTTTTAGTACTAAAATTCTGTACTCATAGAAATGGCAGCAAAATATCTCCAAGGGGGCTAAGTGCTAAATTGAAAGTGTGCTAAATCATGTTACAAATGGGTTAGGGAGACTAGTTTAACTACAAAGCTTTTGTATTGTATTCCTAAGCTTCGGAATTACTCTTGTACTAAATTGTTTATAATTTATGGTTAGGGATAGGGATTAAGTACCAAAGGTTAAGGCTGGGGTTAGCTAATGGTGAACTTGGGACCAGGAAGATGTCCGTTGTTGGCGTATTATAATTTCCAGTTCCCAATTCATAAACTTTAGTTAAGAATCAACAATTAATTTTTTAATCTCGCAAATGGATTCATTTCTTATTTTGCTCGCACATTGTACCTTCCCATTGTAAATCCCACATAATTTATTTGTTGTTTACTGAAGCATGAGGCAGGATTTTATTCTCTTATGTTCAGTGGCATACATACCTTGGTTTTCAATTTTTGGTTAGTTACCCATTACTCTTATTTTTAACTATGCGTGCATTTCTTCATCCAACGCGACGGCGAAATGTAAAACTAGTAATCGAATCGAATGTACGAATCAGAAAATTGCAACTACTTTTCTAAACCTTTCGTGGGCTTCTCTACCACGCTGGAAATTACTTTATTTTTATTCCCACACTCGAGCTATGCATACTAAAATCATCGTTACGCTACACTATTTTTTTTGGCAATTAAGCATTACGTCTTATTCCGATAGTTTCTCAACGTTCTTACCCTATTTTTTAAGTTTGCTCGACGTTAAGTTTCAACTTCTTAAAAGGGTGGTTAGCAGTCGGGTTGGTTCGTCGTGAGTCAGAATTTCAATTAATTTAAAAGGAACTTTGTAACTGGATTGTTCAATCCGGGTCAATTCATTGTCATTCCCATTATTTCCATTTTAATTAGCGGAAATTGGAGTTTACTTAATTTGTGTTCTACTAATTTGCTCAAAATAAGTCGGAGAGTACTGAATTTTCGAAAGACTGAAAATTCGAATCTTGATTTTAATTTTAGGTTAAGTAAAAGAACTTAATTCTACCATTCCAGACTGATTTTTTACAAGTCAGTTTTCTAAACAAGGAAAAAGTTCGAAAATCGTGAACACGTTCTATCTTAGCCCAAGAGATTGCTTGACGTTATTTTCTCTTAATCAAAAGCTTGCTTGTATTTAATAGGGTAAAGTTGAATCATACAGTAATAAAAAATTAAACAAAATTAAGCTGCGGTTGAATTAATTGCACTTCCAATTGTTGGGAAACGGTAAAACAATGGAAACGGATCTCCGTTTTCCAACTTTTCCGGTTTTAAGCCAGAGGAGCAACGACTAAATTAATGGAATCACCTCAACAAAATTCCCAGAGAGCAGGATCAGGAATTGCGTAATTAAAACGGATCTTTATAATTCATTGTGGAAATGTTGATTCCTGCCTCCCTGTCATAGTTAACCGACATCACAAAATAATAAAATTCAAAGTTAAAGGAGATTTTGGGGAAATTGGATGAGACTCACAACAATGAACCTCGTAATTTACGATGCCAAACAAAGGTTAATCCCGGAATTAAAATTGCGGCAGAACCATGTAGGAAAGTCAAATTAATTTATTAGGGATTAAACAAATCTGGACTCTTGACATGAATTATGAAAGTAAAAACCATGGAAAGAAACTGCAAGTTACTAAGCAACAATGTCACCTTCATTTCGTTTATCTTCCTAAAAGTGTCACGGTTTTTTAATCCGTGCCTGGCAATAGCATGGGTTGAACTTCAGGCTTTTTAGCATCTTTTCCTACTATTTCTTTAACTTTGATGCACTTTTACTCATCTTTAATTCTGTCTTTACAATATTTCAGAATGGGTCACCATTGAATGGATTCCGTAATTTCTAATTTTAGGCTGGAAATCCTGATTTTTTTAGCCTACATACTGGTTCAAAGAAAATGCAACGTCACAATTTGTGATTTGTGAATTGGACAAATCAAAGCCAAAAAGAATTTAGTGAGGTTGATTTTTTTATTCATACAATCAAAAGTGTGGGAGTGACGCTGACACTATTTTTAGTTATAAAAAAAAGTAGAACAACAATTCCATATAAAAAATTTTTACGGACGTATCGATTTTCTTTCTGGATATTTATAAAAATAAATTTCAGATGATGCTTTCCAGGTTGGAAATGACAGTATTTGCGAATATAAAACTTGAATTAAGCTAAGCTATGAGCCTTTAAGTTACAGTCAGGATGAAAAATTGGAAAGTGGATTTGCAATATACCAGGTTTGATTATGCTATGCTTAAATGTTTGCAAATTAAATCCTTGCTCTTATTGAGCCAAAGTCGTGAGATGTTTGGACAGGTGTTTGGAATGTAAATTTGTCGTGGTACAAGTTCAGGGTGGTAATTATAGGCTTATAAACATGTTCATCATATTAACCAAGTCCAAGATCCAAAAGCACTAGAGACCACGACCTCTTTAATAATAATTTCGCCAAGGGAGCCGGTGGCGTGGCTTGAATTTAAGATCATAAGCCTTAATACGAAGGTCCCTTTCTACGCCACCAGTATTTCCAACAATGGATCTCTGCGAATGTTCTTTTAAAGGTTACGCTCCTCAACGTCGTCAGCCGGCGACCGGCCATCCAAAACCCGACCTCATTATTTTCCTTTTGACTTGAAAGGATGGGCCGATTTGATTCATGGTCAAGTTTCACGTAACCAATTATAATTCCAGATTTCCAGAGATCAATCAGAGCTCTTTGCTTGGATCTCGAGGTGACCTTACTCGCATTACATCACGCCTGCTCCGTGACCATGACGGGCCAGGCCCGGTCGGTCGTGCCTATGCACATGTTGGGCACACTTGAATAAATTAATAATGATTATGAAATATGGACTAAAGCTTCTTCTCTTGCTGAGATTAAAAGGGAAATCCCAAGCAGAATTATATGCCAACTACCACATGTACACCACTTGAAAGGAAGGGCAAGGTGCTCAGTCGAAATGCAATCAATCCAGATATTTCTGTAGGACTTTGGTACGGCGTGCTCCTTTCCTCGTTTTTTAAAAATTTTGCAAATTTTGAAAATTCATTTTTACGTTCTGAAAGGTAAAGTTTTCAACAATGAATGGATATGCGAACATGTTATGGTGAATTGCGAATCGGACGCGTCAGGTTTTCCTACGGAAATACCCAGGTGAAAGAGTTCAATTGGGGAGGGGGGTGGCAGTTAGTTTGCTATTATAATTTTAATTGGAGATGAAACAGGACTTTGGGGGAATGAGTGCGTCAATTGAATCCTGTTTTGTTAGATGTCTCTAACAATACAATTCTGTAGGATATTCTAATGATTCAAAGTCACAATGGTGAAGGTGATGAGCCATGTATGGGGGTGTGTGGATTGTTTTCTTTTACATCCTTAAATTCCATCATCTTCATCTTCCCATTGTTGAATTTCCAAATTCCCAACCACCACCACGTTCCTCTTTCTTTTTTCTCACCTTAGTTACCTCTGGAGCGACGCTTTAATTACCATCACATCAACCACTTATCCAGGATCCATAAAACTGGATTTGATGATGCGCCTAATGACAAGCAAAAGGGAGAGCAAGGTTGATGGGGCATCCAGCATCATTTATATACTTAAAGGAATTCGGAGAAAGACGTGAAAAAAAATTTAATCGAAAGGAAAAACTACGAGATGTAAAGAACGAGTATTATTATTACCAGGAAAAATTAGCATATTGCAAAAATCCAGTTGGGAAGATCCGCATTCTGCGAGGCTCCCAGCCCTCAACAAGGCGGCGCCAATCCGCTTGACAGTTCTTGTTCTTGTTTTTTTTCCTTCCTTTATAACCGCCATGTCTTTTGCAATTTGCAAAAATTTCAAACATGTCCACAATTTTATTGTTGGATGGAAAGGGAAAGGTGATCTACCTGCGTGGTCCACCTGTCCAATCAGTAATTTACACTTCTCTCCTGCCAGCAGCAATAATTTTACACATTGTGACAGAAGGGAATTTACTACATGCCTTGCCTTGTTTGGACCTCGTACGGTGACAATGCACCACCAATAGCGCTCAAGGGCCTTTACAATCAATGTGACATATGACGGAGACGACTAGGTACAATGTACATGCCTCCGTTGTACATTGGACCCTACACTTGCATTCTTTTCCGGTCAAAGGACACGGACAGGATGAGTTCACAAGGTCATTCTGCCCATCAAGACGTTTTGGGACATTTCAAAGGAAAACGAAGGAAAGAAAAGGAAAATATAAAAAATGCACATAGAAATACAAACTTTCCAGGTAATATTTAATTGATCCAAACAGGATTGAGTTGGGTAATTCCATTTAAGATCCACTTTGGATGAACAACCTTTTGTTCTTTATTTGCTTTAATGCTTTTGTTTATGTTTCAATATCTTTCAGATCTCGGAATTTGGTCACCACTTAAATGTCAAAAACTTGATTTCCCCCCATTTGGGGAAATGTCCAGAGATGAGGGTGGGGATGGCGTCAGGTTGGAGCCGGGTCCCAGAAGCGTTCTTGCAAAAAAGGAGGTTTAGTGAACTGGTAGTGGTGACAGTAGGCGCTTACTGCTGGAGTCATGTCATGTCGTGACTAACAACCACCCTGCCTAACCGGCATAGTTATACATGCATAGTAAAGATCCCAAAATGGACAAATCAGCGGAGGCTGGAACCTTTGGACCGGTTTCCTTCCATATTCTCATCCTTAAAGATCCACCACCACTCTTTGGGATAACAACATGGAATACAAAGGATGGTGATGATGAGGAGTTTTTTATTGAAAATGGTGTTGAGGCGGACATGGAAAGTGGCTTTGTTTGACGACTTGCTGAAAAAAACTAGGGATGATCGACGTCACGGGAATCCTCATCTTCAAGATTTGGCGAATGTATAAAAGTTCTCTGACGGCGTTCTCCCAGCTTCACAATCAAAGTCATAAGCCACAAGGAACAGCTCCTCCAGTGGAAATTGCAAATTGCAAATCACAATAACTACCAAGTCAAGATCCTTTCGTGAACTCCAGTCATAACGCCAAACGTCAACTTTGTTACATCTACTGTTTCCATCAAATCCAGAACCATGTCGCCCTACATTTCCACACTGATCCTACTTGTCACAATTTCATCGTCTTTGGCAGCATCCGCCTTTGGACCCGCCACAGTCCATCAGAGTAAGCACTGTTTATTTTTTTCATTCCTGGGTATTCATTTTCGGAAATCAACCCGGTCGTTTCTTAATTCCGATTAATTTACTACTTAATTTATATTATTTTAGGTGAACCGTCCATGTGCTACGCATCAGAAGGGGAAAAGTACTACTTTCCAGGAGAATCTTGGCAACTCGGCGGTTGCAGCATGGCAACTTGTATTTGGTCAAACCATTCCGGATCTGCCCAGCTCATCGTTGCTTACGAAAGGTATGAATCATTTTTAATTTTTTTAGACTTAGGTGTAGGTGTTGAAGGAAATTTGTATCAGTGGGGAAATAAGGTTGAGGGCAAGTGCCATGCGGAGGAGCATCATTACTATTCTTGTTTTTAAAACCCCAAATGGAGGTAGAAATACTAATTAGCCTTGCATGTGTGAATGAAAAGAAGACGCGTTTGTTACCTCTCGGTTTGGTCAATGACGGTATTTGTATTACTAGTTGATTATCGCACTGGATTGTTTTTGATAAGTCAAGTACATTCATCACTCCCACATCTGTCTAAATCCGGTGACATTATTACACATGTACATCTCCCACGTCTTTCCTTGGATTCATTTCTTATTCATAATTTTTACATAACAAGACGAGTACTGGATAAGAATAGCTGAAAATGCCAGAATTTTAATTATAATGTCAAAATTAGAAATTCAAAAGGAGTTTTTATTTGTTTAAAAGTTAGTTTTCTTGATTTCCATCTAAGGATGTGTGGCTTCAGTCGCAGTCACTGGGTCGTTTTATATCAAAAAGATACTTTTGTCATCTTGCCATTTTCTGAGGAGTGCCCCTCCCTCCATAGGCATAAATTTAGTTTTTAATTATTTCCCCCTCAAAAACTTTACTTTTAATTACTACCCCCATTTAGAATTCATAATTGAGGTCTAATTAACTGAGGTTTAATTAATACAAATATGGACAGGTGCCGTCACACCTTGTCGTTGACACCCCTTTCTCACCTTTTTGATAAAAAAAAAGAGGATGCTCTCCCTTTCTATTGTTATATTAGGGAGGAAAAAATGATAAATTAGAATCAGAAATCTAAGGCACATGTCATGTCACTTTTGAAAGAAAAATGAAGAACAGTGAACTGGATTTGCAACATTTCATTGTTCCCAAGGGGAAGGATTCCCCTGCTCCTCTCCTCATCTTCTTAAAAGTATTTCGATGTCACTTTTGCTACTTGAAAAGCTGGAATCTGGGAGCGTCCTTTTGCTATTCAATCTGTCGCACTCACTACTCATTTTTAATTTAATTTAATTTAATTTAATTAATAAGAATCCAAAAGTGTCTTGTAGAAGATTCGCCAGTTTAAGATCATATCTTGCAGGGATTCCAGTTCCTTCTGAGCCCCAGGTCAAATTGGCGCCTGGAATTATTTCCTGCCTGCCAAATAATGGCAAAGTTCCACCACCATTTTTTTCTTTAGTAAATGATGATAGTTGTTTTGCAAGGGATGATCTTGAAACCGGATGAAACCCACAGATTCCTCGTAGTATAATTTCCAGCACAAGCAAAAACAGAATAGTTAACTTGGAACCATAAATTCATGCGCCTCTTGTTTCCGTTTCTTGAAAGCATTCTGTCACCAAGTCCAGCTAGTTCCTGGTTCTTGGAAATTATTGAGCCCTACGTGTCGATTTCCTCTTCCAATCAAATAATTGACGTCATACCAACTTGTTTTTAAGTTCCAATGTACCAATGGTATAAAAGGCAAAATTGAGGCTGGGTTTTGCCATTTCGTGCGTCGAGGCTTAACCCCCGTGGGGGTAACACCAAACAACTTTGTGAATTTTAATTTTTGCGAAACTACAACAATAATTATTTGCTATTAATCGTAAAAGTTGGGACTTCTGCTCAGGAATGTTGTTCAGGCCTTGAATTTTACACATGCTGCATGAAATACAACGTAAAGAAAAGTGGTTAGCATCCTAAAGGTTCTTAAATTGGCAAAGAAATCATGAAATGGAATATTAAATTGAAAAATTGTCAATTGGATGATGTCAATTGACAATTGACAAGACAAGATAATCCACTTGAGCCAAATTTTTGGATTGAAGAATCATCTATGGATGTCAAGGTCATTCCCTCCTTGACTGATCTCATTAGTCTTGTTTCCTTCCAATTGCGAATTCAATGTTTGTATCCCCAGCATAATCCCCTCCTGATTAGTCATTTCCACTCTTCCTTTAAGATCACATTTCAGTTATCCTTGGGAAATTGCCAGAATTTATTAAAGAAAAAATAGCCTCTGACTCATGAGTCCATTCATACTGGTGAGCACAGCATCATATCCTTGAAATTTGTGCATGATTCAATTTCTGCTTCTATGTTTTAATCCAATTAGATACAACTCAAAATCATTAATTAAAATCCACAAAAACTAAACCATTTTTCAAGGATTCCATTTTATCCCGCAGCACCAGTCCTACAAATTGAAATCCAACAATTTCCGGGCCAAAATCAGGGCCAAGGAGATGATGGACTTTGTGCGTGAAAAATTGACTAGGCTCGCTAAATGACATTAATAATAAAAAATAAATGTGTGAAAAATGCTAAAGGAAATTAAGGTTGATCCTCCTATAGTTTTTTTCTTTGCAAATTTCCACAAAACTGTGATGCCTAACCTTGTATAATGGAGGGAAGTAGCCATTTGACTGCCTACAGAGGAGTAGGTAACAAGATTGAAATTATAAAGTGTAGGACCCATGCTGCTATTTGTCACCAACCACGTCAGGAAGGACAAGGAATTGACTCAATTAAATATAAATCATCCTTATTTATGCATGTGCATAACTAATAAATGTTGGAATCATGAATTATCATGCACAGAACTTCCGTTGTTTTGTCATCCTCGCTGGGCAGGAGATGTGGAGGAGACAAAGAAGGCGAAATAATGGCGGCGTCCTTCCACGAAACGAGATTTTTTAGAACTCCCTCCGTTTTCTTAAGTTTCTTAAATAAATATCTGCGTCCCATTTTCAATTTCCAAATAATTCATGGGCGCATTTCCAATTTTCCTAATATGGATTTTCCAGAAAGGGTCAAATTCTCCCCTTTCCATTTTTGCAAAAACTTCCGCAGTGCTCCCAACTTTAATTTAGATGGACAGGATAATTATTGGTAGCAGTCAAGTGTAATGGAAATTTGCAAGATCTGGTGGATGATCATGTATGGAATGGTTAGATTATGCGTATGTAATTGGAGATGTCGAAATAGATCAGGCAGGCAGAGTTTCCAAGAGTGAACTTTGATTAAATATTCATGTGGTGGTGGCCTGTCTATCGAGACTTCTTCATCAAGATCAAATAACAAGCAGTTCATCCCGGAGCGACACTTTGTGTCCTTGTCAAGGTAGCTTTAGTCTTTCCCGATTCCCAACATACACATTTACCTGTGACTAGTTTTTTTTTAAGAGGATGAGACCCTGGCAGCTATGGCGCCTTAAAACAATTTAGCACTAATTTCAATTGTTTCTTTTTTACTTCCATTTTTACATTCTTTCGAAATGTAGAGTAGTGGATGGATGGTGGACGGAAAGGTTAGAGACTGATTGATGCCAAAAGGAATCCATCAAAATGCTTTTGCCATTATAGTAAGAGTAGTCGGCCATGCTTGTACATAGGAAGCGTCGCCAGTTTAGCTCCCGTTGCCTAGCAACGCTCTTCCACCGTGTATGCGCATTAATAGTCCTAATTGTTTTCAGTTGGGCATAACTTTTAATTTTGACCCCCCCCAGAACAAATAACATTTCCAACTATGTTCTTATTAACATAATAATTTGGAAAGGAAGAAGCTCCTCCTTTGTATCATTAATAGACCACGGATTCTTACATATGGCTTACTTTGGAATTATGAATCCTAGTGACCTGGGACCCATTCCAAAGTTTG
>JAQIWD010001827.1:0-10999 GCA_034694825.1 Anurida granaria | reverse complement strand
GCTTCAGATTTGAACTCTGTGTACTCGATTTATTCTAGAAGGCAAATTTAACCAAAATTTTATTCAAAATAATGTCAAAAATTTCGAAAAATTAGAAATTTCATTTACGGAGCACCCTCAAATTACTCTAGGGAAAAAGTTTTGCGTGAAATCTGAATCAGTCGGACACGGATATTAAAATTGCCAGGAACTCTACCTGTCCATTGCATTTTGGAATTTATAGCACGAATAATTGATGCTGCCCATATTTGGTGGAAGTGAAGATTGGTGTTGATGCCCTTGGCTGTCCAGCTGGAGTGGAGGGAGATGTGTGACCGATAGGGAAACTGCTTTATCAGAACCAGGAAGGCCCTCCCACTGGCACCCGACTGCCGACTCACTCCGTTAAAAATCAATCATAACTTGATTGATCATACGATTACCTGTGTCTCTGTCTCCTTGGATCTTACTTGCTGTACGCACAACCTTACGTGCAAGGGATCAACCCAGTTCTACGGTGACGGATTTGGAGGAGGTTAAAATCATGGAGACAAATCAACGACTTGATCAGCTGGTAAGTAATTTCCTCGCATTTGCATTGAATACTCTTGGTTGATCAATGATTATTAACCTTAGTTCCTAACTAACGATTTAGTTGTTACTAAAATCCATTGTCATGTGCCATATTGTTCTTTTTCAGCCCTCGGTTGTCCTTACTTGGATGGGAGATTTCTTGCCGTTCCGAGCTTTGAAGGAATTGCGATTTGTGAACTCTACATTCAATGGAGCCTTCTCTAGAGTCCTTTCCAAAAGGTCGAAAGTTGGTATTGAAGATCTTCATCGCTTCAAGGACTTGAACAAATTCATGTCCATCTTCAGATCCAACTATTCCGAGAAACAGATGAATGGTCAGAAGGAGAGGCCGTGTATAAAAGCCCCAACTTTTTATGGGGCAACGTGCTACCTGTTATAGCATGGGGGAAAGCCCCTAGTGGAGCATTGCGCTACCTGTATTTAGCATGTATAAAAGTCCCAACTTTTTGAACAGCCCCAAATTTTTATGGGGCTACCTGAGAATTCCCCTCAGATCAGACTATCTCACAAAGGGGCGCTGTGCGGCTACTCCAATATGTTTCCCCATCTTATCATAGGTCTAATAAATAATAAAGTAAGATACGGTTTCTGACTGCAGTGTCTCATCGGTACCGTGGCATCAACTGCAGACCGCGGTGCAATGGCCCTTTTTTAACGAGGTTGAGTCCTCCGCTGTGATACCCTCTGTCCTTACCTTGTGCGTGGCACAGACAGAGGGTACCACAACTTACATTCACACTTACATTCATTCTTAACCAGTGACGCATGAATTTGTATTCATACGTGTTCTATAAACAGCATCCGCATTTTATCAACGCAAAATCTGATTCCACGGAACTTCGTTCTTCAGGCGGCGACGAAGGGTCGAACATTTCTTTGCAATGCCTCACTTCGTCGATTCAATCCCTTTCTCGAACTATGTGGGGTCTACTCGGAGCGTATTCTGCACGGTTACATGGGAAAAGATTCCGGCCACAAACTTTATAAAAGTTGTCAATCAACTGGAGAACTTGACAGAACTGGAAATGAATTTAAAGTTTCAATCCATGTGGAGCTCACCGATCAACTTTCAGTTGTTGGCAAACGATGTCGATGGAATGCGGAGCAAGAATGGATTTCCACCTGCACTGCGTCAATTATCCATTTCTTTCGATAAGTCTACTAGCTACAACTACTACTACAACACTCTTGTTGGTGACGTTGACACCGGCGAGAGACTGTCTTGCTACCAAAACATTGCTTACGCAATATTTGAACTCCTCCCTTCCTTTGAGATTCTTTGTTATAAAACACCCAAAGAACCGTAAATGATTTGATCTCTTATTCCTGAATATTTCCACTTGTTTTCACAAACTTCTTTGTTGTAGGCATCACCAACCGTGGCATGGCTATCAACCTTACTATTCTTATCTGGAACTAGAAGTGGTTTCTATCTTCACGGCTTGTCGAAGATATCTGAAACTGGAGAAGTGGAAGAACCTCACTATAAAAATGTGTGGATTGATTGACCATAGCTGGAATTTTGATGAACTGTTTGACTTGAACAATGTGCGCCTTCAAAATCTACATATCGTTGTAAGGCATCATGACTTGGGAGTCGAGTGTCTGGACTTGACATCAAAACTCGAGTCTCACAAGGGAAACCTGCAAGAACTGGAACTCTACTTTCATGACATGAATGCTTCCCACTGTGAGTATTAATAATATTTCTTAATGTTTAATAATTTTTCAAAATGAATGATAGACGTTTCTATTTTTAATTTTAGCTGAGGAACCGGAAAAGTTCTTTGTCCTGCCAAACTCATTTCCAGAATTGAAAACCCTTAAGATTGAGTTGTCCCATTCTCGTGCCTTCAAAGAAAATCAAACAAGCCTTAAGATTCCCGAGATGAACTACGGCGAACGCTTTTCCCAGCTTCACACCTTGGACATGTCAGCACCCATTGACATGCTGATGGAATTGTGCAAGCGCTTGTGTTGTGGGATACCCTGCAAGACTCTTACAACGTTAAAGCTGATTCCATTCCTATCTAGACACTTCATTGACTTGGGGGATGTGGAAATGTTTTTTCCCAGTTTGATCTGGTTTAATGATGGGAGGAGTGAACGCAGGCTCATTTGATTTTGTAAAAATGAGGTAAAATCTGGAGGAATTTGTAATGACTTTATTCTTATTCTGGGATTATGGTTAGCTTCCTGGCTCTACTCATCGTTTTGATCTTCCTGACATCTTTGGATTTGAAGAATAGCTTCAAATGTGCCACTAAGGTAAAACTCATAAAGTCACGTTTTCTTTTAATCGGATTTGTGGATGTGAAGGTTTTTTTGTACATTATTTGAGGTCTCTTGAGAGAGATTTTGAATTAATACAATTAACTGTTGGCAATTACCATGGTATTCTTTTACAACAATTTCGACATAATGCATGGGGGGGAGGCAAGTTTGAACATCCCAGTATGTTTTTTGATCATTGGATTTGAACCCCTGCCCGCACTAGCCTGCAAATACAAATATGACTAAACAGATATGCAGATACAAATATGCAGATACAAATATGCGAATACAAATATGCAGATACAAATGTGCGGATACAAATATGCGAATACAAACATATTTGGGTTAGTGGACTAATAATTCTTCAAAATTTAACTTGTTCAGATCAAATGGTTACATGACATGGATGTATAAGATGTATAAAACCAGTTACTTTATGCCGTACTAGTATAAGATCGAATGCGTTAATGACTGAAATAAATTTTAATCAAAATTCGGGTGACGATTAATGAATAAGAAAATTAATGAAAAGATAGAAATGATTCACTTGGTGTATGAATGATGGATTGTGTTAAAAAGATTAGATACACGTAGTTGTAGATGGGCCGGAGCAAATTGTAACCAAGAACTGGAGTTTACCAAATAACAAATTACAATTGAACTAAAGCAAAGGTGAAAGTTCGTGAAAAGCAGGAATTAGGAACTGTTGGCCACGTCCAGTGATGTAAACGTTGTGAATTAATCATTTTAGGTTTTTGTAAGCTTTGAGGATTCTTGAACGTCCTTGAATTTGTTTCTTCTTGAATGATAACAACATGTGATGTTTCGGAAATACGAAACATTGAGTTGAAGGAAAGTAGGAAAGAAATTCCCAACAGTAAAAATTGAATACTTTTTTTTGTTCTGTGAAGGGGTTCAAAATGTGGATATGATTTTTTAAATTATGCTTAATTTGAATTTTTGATGCAATGACAGGGAGCTGCGTAGTTAGCCTTGATACTTCAAAGTTTCCCTACGCTCCTTCATGTCTCCGTTTTGGTTGACGCGTGGAATAAAATGTTTTATCGTAAAACTTGAAGAATCGCCTATTAATTCCCACAGGGATTTTCAGCTATATTATTGTCAAAATTCCTTTTTCTTACTTTTGCATGCTCTCAAGTTACAAAGTTTTACCCAAATCGGCGGCTTAAGCTCTTGCTTGAGTGAAAATGAGTTTAATGCTAAACGAGGATAAAACACAACTGGTGTTAGTTGGTACCAAACACAAAATACAAATGATGAGGAGTTTTTTCATAAATACTTGTACAATTCAACAGAGCGATACTTTAAACACCCTAGAACTGGTTTTGCAAAGTGATATGAAATGGGATTAACAAATTCAGAGTGTGGTCAATAAATGCAATTACGTAATAAACTACTTATATAAAAATAAAAAAAAAAGAGAGTACCTTGATATCAGTGTACGCAAAATTGTTATTCAGGCTATCGTCTTGTCAATTTAGTAAGATGTTGGTGGTTTGGGGAGAAAATACATGAAAAATAAAAAATCAGTTGAGAAGGTCATAAGGCCAAAATGCTAGATTGAAAGGTGAGAAGAAAAAGTATGAACCAATTGGAAATGAGATTTTGAAGGATCTGAAATGGTTATTTCCAAACAGAATGTTTGACTTTAAGGTTTTATGTACTCGTGCACAAAATCATTTACCTATAGAAAATTGATGTGTTTTAGAAATTATTGTGTCGGTAGATTCAACGCATGGCCACTCAATAAGAAGCGATAATAATCTTGGTTACAATTATAATTTTACAGGAAGTTATGCGCTAAAGCACGTTTCACTATCGGAGGAAACGAATTTGGAATAATACACCTCGGTCAATTAGAAGTACAAGGTAAATGCTAAGCTAGGAATTAAATGATATAGAATAGGTTAAGTTAGGTTAATTTTTTAGGTCAATGTACCGATGACTACCACGGTTATAGTGGGGCCAGACCAAAGTTTTAGAAATATTATTATGTAACGTGAAATGGGCTTCAATTCAAGAATAAATTTCAATTCAATTCAACATCAAAAATATGTAAGCCATTTAATTTTTATCACGATAATAATACGTATTGTTACTATTCCAAGCCTATGCCCCTATTTTGTCCAAGGATACTCCGGGTGTTTGTCGACACTACAAAGCCAACAATTTCTCATGAACTACCAATAATTAATGTCCATTTCTTTTTAGTTGAACTTTTGAAAACTTGCTTTCATTACTTCGCTTAATGCAATTCTCGATTTTTAAAAAGCAAATCCGCCAGGCAGTTTACATATGAACTTTTAGAAAATTGGCAATTACGATGGTAACAGTCCATAAAGCAATTGGAAGTTTTAGAAAATTCAACTGAAAAAAAAGAATGAAGAATTTTTTTTTTAACTTACCCACTGAAAATCTCTGAGAGAATTGCTCTGCTCATGTGCTCTTTTGTGGGGTCATCGAGTTCTCCAAGGATTTTCATATCTTCCCGCTCCAAATTAAATCCGCATGACTAAAGACAATATAAAAATTACGCACTACAAATTTTAACCGTACGCAAATACATTGATGGTAATTGAAATTGGTTTCACCTTGATTGATGTTTTGATATCATAAGGGTTGAGGCATTTGGGAACAACAATGATGCCAGATTGGATAAGGAAGCAGAGAATAATCTGAGTTGGCGTTTTCCCATGCCTTCTTGCAATCCGTTGAACCACAGGATCCTTTGTCACTTTGTGCTGGTTGCAGTCCCTGTGTAAATAAAAATAAGTTATTATAATGTAATGTGTCGTCCGTATTTACAATTTGGTAAAAAGGTCAACATACTCGGACGACTTGTCAACTTCTGTCACGTCAAGCAGGCCGAGTGGCCCGTACGCACAGACTGCGATTCCTTTCTCTTTGCAATATTTCTGGATTCGTTTCTGCTGAAAGTAAATATTGATTTCCGTTTGTAAAACGGCAGGTGGGATTGTGCAGGAAGTTAAAATCCGACCCAGTTGCTCTTGGTTAAAATCGCAGACTCCAATGGACCTTGTCCGACCTTCCTTGACCTCTCTCTCCATTGCTTTCCAAATGGGCTCAAGATGTGTTTTGTCAAGCAAAACCTTGCCGTCATCATCTCTGGGAAGCGTATCTGCATCGAGGGTTGATTGAATGCCAACTGGAAATTGAATCAAGTAAAGATCCACGTAGTCCATTTGGAGGGAGCGTAAGGCCTCCCGAAGGTACTCGTTTACTCGATATGGCCACATAGCCGTTAGCGGCAACTATAAATTTAAACACTCGGTTCTGTTATTGAATTCTACACGAATGGCTTTTATATTTTTTGCTTTAAACCTTTGAAACGATAAATAGTTCCTCCCTTTTGATTTTCCCACTCTGGATCCATTCCTTCAAAACGCGTCCAATGGCTTTATCATTATGCGGCGTTGTGTCAAAGTGGCGGTAACCCACGCTTAGCCCAATTTCCACAGCCTCTTCTATTGTATTAGCATCGTCACTCACCTGTAATTGGAGGATAATTGAAATCAGCAAGGAAAGTAGTGAATAGCAGAGGAAATTTACCTGCCATGAGCCAAGTCCAAGCCCAATCAGTGGAACCGTCACTCCTCTTTGCAACTCTGTGAAACAAATTTTGACTTCCATGCTGAAGACGAGAATCGTTTTGTTGTAGGACTTGTGTGTGCTTGATTAGGTTAAAAAAATATTGAATATAAAGCTAGAAACTGAGTTTAGATAAGGTGGATAAACGTGGGTGACAGAAGGTTTAGACCACTTGAACATATTTGTTAGCTTAGCCTTCCTGTATGGTCATGTCAAATTTACACGTAGAACAATTGGGTTTATGGTAACTTCGAGTAAAATGATGTCATTCTTGTATTTCGTCATGACTTATATAAATTTTGAGACAACAGATAAGCTGCGGGAAATGAGGTCACTCCTCTTTTATCAGATCCAAAGCTTTTATACTTACGAAGTTTTTGAAATTCATTTTTCAATCAGAACAAAAATGAAAAAAAGTAAAAGATTCTATTCACTTTAATAAACATCATATATTGAAATAAACGGCATGCAATTAATGGGCTCCATAAAAATCAATCAAATTCAGTCTTTAAGAAAGCGAAATAATTTTGAGTGAATTCTGCCCAAATTCGTTGAAAATTGTGTTCGATTTCGCACTATTCAACCCCTTGTAAGTACAATAATAGTGCGAGTAATTCTTATACTACGCTTAACTTTAACAGGAAACAGAGCCCCTTTTATCCGCTCAATTATAATCGAGGCATCTCTCACAAATTCCCACATGAATTTTAGGTATAGCAAGGGTTAGGTTAGGTTATAGCCCCAACACCAGCTACACCACATAGCAAAGGCGGGAATTTGTGAGAGATGCCTCGATTCTACTTGAGCCTTTTATCCTCACACGGACAGCGTAGCTGGTTAGTTCATGGGATAGCCGTCTTTGTCTGGTTTCGGAAATTTCAACGTGGGTTAGACTGTTCGAGAAGCCAAAAAAATACAGAAAATTTTCATCAATTTCATAATCATAATATACCATACTTCGATTGAATTTTTAAGTTTAGAAGGAAAATTTGGCTACCCGATATTTTGGTTTAAAATGGATTGCCTATCTCATAAGCGTTCATTTTAATCGAAATTAGCATCACACTTTTACTCGGCGTTATAAGTCAACTTCCGTATTTTGCACGGTTACTTATTTTAAAGAAGCATCTTTAGATCCAACAAGGTGTTTTGACCCAAATTGGTTTGAACCCAAATTTAGATTGTCAGCTAATGTTGTAACTGACTCTAATTAAATTTGTTCAACCTAATTGCATCTCACTGACCGAAATGTCAATCAAACGGCGCATATAAGTTGATTGCCAAAATGTACATAAAAAAATTCAATCAATATGTGCGTGTTAGTATCCTATTACCAGGTATGAAAGCAAAATTCAACTACCCGATATTTTGTTTGAAAATAAATTTCCATCAAATAGCGCTCATACTTATTAAAATCACTTTCAAATAAAAATTGTATTTTATTTCCTTTAGAAGTACCGACGCTTGATAATTTAGAAAATTGATGATGATGATGCAAATGGGTTTGAAGCAGAATTGACATTGCCAATTTATAGTTTTTTTCTTTACGTCAAGTAATATTGATTGATCAGAGGTTGCGGGGTCGAATTGCAGTTGATTTAGAACCCACGTTTGTGGTTTTACACTAAAAGACTATTATATAACTTGTTTTACGTATTAAGATCAACTTAAAATTTGCTTAATTACAAGAAGTACGAAGGAGAGGCACGCATGAATTAAAATCTTTTGTTTGAAACCATTTTTTAGTTAAATCATTAATTACAGAGATCTCTGGACTGTTTATCTCACATTTTACCCTTAAATTTTTTTTAAAACTTATTAAACACTCTTTAAGTTTTTTTTTATGGATTATTCCATAATCTATCGCTGTATAATGGAAAGTGCTACATGTATATGGTCCTGTGAATCTGTTACTCGAAAGTCTCAGTTTCCTTCTTAAAAGTCACTCCAATTTTGCTTTTTATCATTGAATCTAATTGTGTTGTTTTCACTCAAGTTCTGCATCGTATTAAGCACTTTAATTTGGTCTTGAATTTTATCGGTCTCATCATCCCTTATTCTAATCATCGCACTTTCTCTTGATGATCATTATCATTTCTTTTATCACGCATATCTATTTGATACCAGTCTGTCCTTGGTTTTGTAGACAGTTGCCACTAATTTTTAGGGGACAATTTGTAACTAATTTGGCCAGATTTCGCTGAAAAATATTTCGGTTTTTTTCTGGGTGAATTTGATTGATTCTAAGTGGTACAATTAATTTTTAGCCAAATAAAACTGGTTAAATCTCATATGCAGTATTCCCTTACTACAGGACACCCCACAGGGAAGCAGCCAGTAGGGGTGTTATAACGGGTGGGGTCTTATATACGGTACCTTGGTATTAGACCCCCAGGTCTTATAGGCAAGATTATCAAAGTAACAAATGGCTTAAAATTTCGATTTATTGAGATAAAATGAAACAAACTGGATTTAGAATGCTTTGAAATTAGGGTTGAGAAAGTCTGAGAAGATGTACGTTTTTAAAAGCAAAAATAGGTTTTGAAAAACTTGCAGAATATTTTTTTGAATATTTGGTTGTAAAGTTTGGGTTAAAAATTTACGAAGATCTGTGGTCATAATTGTCCGAGAGATTTGGCTTGGTACGCTATTCAATCCAAATCTGTTCGGAAAACTCGATGTCACACCATCAGGGTAAGATTCCAGTTCAGCATACTCATGCCTAAAATACCACTTTATACGAATGAAACCAAAAAGTTCAACAAATATTTTACAATTTTTGGTTTTAATTTTAGCGCATTTTTCACTGTTTTTTTTAAAAAATGTTCCAGTTGGTGTGTAAAAAAAATTTCATACAATTTTGAGGTAAATCTCACGATTGTAGAAAATGTTTCTTCAAATTTAAAATACGTTTATAAGTATCAAAACACCTACGCTCATGTCTGATACCCCCCTCTCTGAATGGGTAGTAGCTCATGAAGAAAAAATTAACCCTAGTAAGGGAATACTGTGCATACTGCATTGTAATCCTTATCATTTTTATTACTTGCGAATTCATAATGCTTACTTTCCACATTTCATAGTCAGGAATAAAATGTTCAATTCCTGCGAATTTAGACAGTGAAAGGTTGTTCATTCATTCAATTCATTCGTTCATTCGTTCATTCATTCGAACACAACAGCTTGGATGCATGGAACTCTTTCATTAAAATTTTTAAGTCACTTTGAAAAGTTGTTATTCTTATTCGTAATAGCGTGATGATCACGTCTGAGAGTGGTTTGAGTTTTAGCAATCCACAGCCAACGAAAGTTAATCAAGAGATGCCTAACAATAAGATAGGTTAATGTGTACAAATCTCAAATAAATATTCCGGAGTTCATAACATAAGGATACAAGAGTCCTAAAATATAAGGTATTTTATCCCTCAATTAATATCTGGTTGACTCATGACATTGAAGAATTACTAGTAACGATTACTCAGAAAAGGTATTAGGCATTGGTTATTGAGAGGTTGTCTTGATAACAGTTCCGGGTTAAATTATAAAATCAAATCAACGGATGTGGTGGAATTGCGATCAGATTTTACATCTGTTGTTAAACCCCCGGCTGTCATACTTCCTACTTTTTTTGCATCAACCAAATTGAGTTAAAACATCGTCAATTTATTTAATTCCACCGGTTTGTGCCCATAAATACTCTTAAGGTGGAAAGCTCAGTGATATTATTAGCGTTGACAGTCACCTTCACATTCATCTTGTTACAACCCGACCGAGTGTGTGGCCCACATTTGTGAGTAAACGTTTTTGACCAGCTCATCCGGTAGTGGATGACACTTCAAACCTTGACTCGTAAGAAAGAACGGTCTTAGGGAGGCGTAAACAACGGCGCGTGTGCGGCTACGCCTACGTGAGTTGCACCTACAATTCTTAGCATCGTTCACAATAAACTGTTTTAATAATTTTCCGGTATTTCCTTTTTTTTGTCTTTATTAGTTTCATATTATTTCTGACAGGAAACAATTTGACAAGTGGAGGAGTGAGTCCAAATTTGTTCCGAATGAAAGACAAATGGCTCCCTTGTACCTTTCTTCATCTGTCACTCATCCTAATTGTGGCCGTCGAAAGTTACTTCCGGTCAAACTTAATTGCAATTCCAGCGGACTCGAAGTTCCGCTACGCTTCCGCTTCACATTTCAAACGTGTTGTAGTTGTCGTTGCTGATGGATTCCGGAGGGATGATTTCTACTCCGCCCTAGCCCAAAACAACCTCCCCGAATTTTCGTAGGCTTTCCTTCACCTAATTATTTGGACTTAACAAATATAAGTGTAATTACATTTCCATGTTAATTTGTGCCTTACAGGAGAGTCATGAACTCCGAAAACGTGGCGTGGGGATCCGTTCGATCCGTTGCGACCATCGTCCCTAGCCATCGAGGATTTTCTTTGCATGAGTTGGTTAAGGTCAGCCTATTTTATTGTCAATTTGGGCGGGAATGTTACCGACACTTTCAACATTCTCCCA
>JAQIWD010001826.1:0-11002 GCA_034694825.1 Anurida granaria | reverse complement strand
CCGGCGTCTCTATCCGCTGATCTCCCGTTTTATCAATTCCATAAACCACTTTCTCTACGAGATTCGTGGTTAAAAAGGAAGGATCTCTTTTCATAGATTTTAAAGTTAAAAGTATGTATTAAAAATAGTTGAAGTTAAAAGTTAAAAGTTAAAATTAAGTTATAAATTTAAAATTTCTCAAAATCCCTTCCCCGCTGGAAGGGTACCCAACATTGCTGCAGCATTTCCACGTTGTATAGCTAGGGAGATCCTCTGCTTCAGAAAAAACGCTGACCGTAAATCACAAGTGACCACCTTGACGCGTTCGCCCAAAGTGTCAATGAACTTGACTGCATCCGCCCCGTACACACATAAAGTCTCAATGGCAACCGGGACGAACTGAAACTGGTCCTCCAAGAAAGCGTACCTCCGTTTCTTCTCAGTTTCACGGACTCTGGCGGCAGCTCCAGGATGTCGAGATGTGTTTGGGACATATGTGGGGCAGAGTGTATCAGCACAGGTAAAATCCCAAACCAAACAACGTCCTCGAGATCATGGCACAAACGTCAAACCGTCTGGCGTCGTGCCATCTGCGCGGGAACAATCGGAGGTTCACGAATGTTCGGCACATCCGCAGTACGGAAAGCACGTGAAATGATGTCATTGACCACTGTGTGGCGTGACCACCGACCACTGGATTTCTTGCACTTGAGGCCGTGATGACCCAACTGGTCAACTTCCTTTCCACAAGGGCACCGATGGGGCTGGCAAACTGATCCTCAAGTCGAAGAGCACAGATAACTCGAAAGGATTCGTTGTCCAACAGGGACCCAAGTTGAGGAGAAGGAAGAGCGTTGAGCCGATCACCAGCACCGGGCTGACGAAGAGCCAAAAGGCGAGCAGTAGTGATTTGGTCGTTGGCCGCTTGGAGGTTGAGAGTGTTGATTGTCATGTCAATCACCGGCTTCTCCCATTCACGTTGCACTCCGCGCAATCCCGCTTCCGGCTCTGGCAAAGCCTGACGCAAACTTACACCTTCGTCGATGGCATCGTCGAAATCTCGAAGATGAAGTGGCAGGAGAGATTGGACGAGAGGGAGCACACTGTAAATGGATGACAGGAAACATGGGATCGCCATATCCACAGCATGCCTAATGCCCAAACCTCCATCTCGCACTGGAAGGGATGACTGTAACCAGGACTCTGGACTCAACTCACAATTTATTATGACCTCCAAAGCCGACGTCAAAACACCGTCGTACCGTTACAGGCACTCCGACTGTCGCCAAGTCGGAGCGCACCGGAGGAAATAAATGAGACGATGGCACGAATGTACCAAAGCACGGAGGAGAAACAATGCAGCATGTGTTGAGAGACACGCGAGCCTTTTGGCGAAAATGCCGAGAACCGTAGTCTTGACATTCAAAATTCCCGCAATCGCTTCATCGGAACCCAGCAACACAGCATCACTAGCACCAAACACTTTTATTGATGGATCCTCCCCTCTCCTCAATTCTACAGCCTCTGCTGCCTCCAACTCACTACCACCGATTACACGCACTTCACACTTGCCTTCATTGAGGTGTAGCCCGATATCACGACCTATCTCTCGTATCAACTGGAATGCATTGAGCACTTCCTCAGGTGCACCACCCACTGTGCCGTCGTCAAGATACCAAATATTGAGCTCATTGGTGATGGAGGAGGCAATGGGATGGAGGATGAGGGCAAAAAGAGCCGGCCCGAGGGGATCCCCTTGTTGCACACCTCGCTGGAACATGGCAAGCTTGTCCTTAAAGAAAAGGTGAGACGGAGTGGAGTAGGATTCCGAGATGAAATGGAAATATTCCGGAGTGTGGACGGCAACCTGTTCAAGCATTTTGTCCCGGTAGAACTCATTGAAAGCGTTCCGAAAATCCACTTTGAGAAAAGCTCTTGGACCATCATGATCGGCTGACCAATACCGCCTAGCAGCATGTGCTACTGCTTCTGCTCCACCACGCACACCCACTCCAAGCTGATGAGGTGAGAACTTTGTGACCAACTCTGGAGTGATCCTGGAAACAACTACCTTCGCGGCCAAACGTCGCCATACCAAACCAAGAGCGATGGAACGAATCCCTCCGGTCTTCTAGCCGTAAGGGAGGCACCGAAAAGATTTGGAATGATGGGCGACGGTATTTCCTGTTGAACATGAGGTTTACCAAATCACCAATTACAAGAACCAGCTGTTTCCCTACGTCACCCATATTGGTGGTGGTGAGATCCTTCAGGATTTGCGGTCTAAGCCCATCCAACCCACCTGCCGACCCGGCAGGGAAACTTTTGATAGCAGTAGCAGTTTGGTGATCCAAAACTGGTAGGCATTGGGCATTGAGCGGCTTTGGTGGTGTCTCCCAGTCATGAGGATGTAGCGGATGTTTCTGCTCCAGGGATAGGAGTGTAGCCTGGTCGTTTGGGGCGACAGTGTCCTCTGGGCACGCAAGACGAATTGCACCTCTGATATCACCATCCGCAAGCTTGGCTTCAACTTTCTTGGCTAAAGTGAAATCCGAGTCAGGGTCACGTTTTCTTGCCCGCTTCCGGGTAGTTCGGGGCTGGGGAAGTGTTGGCTTCTCACTCCAAACTTCGACCTTGGTTTTGACGCATTTAGTGAGGTGATCAGATTCTGTGGGGATATTGAGGGTCGCATACGGAAAAACCAGTAAGCTCTTCCAGGTCTCCTCCGAATTCTCCTGGACCACTTTTCCAATTGTTGTTGTCAGCGCTCGGGCAACTTCAAATCTTTCCCCCCGTGGGATTCGTCGCATTGTTGGAATCGACGCTTTCAGGGAGGCCAACAATTTTCCAAGATTCTTAGCTGACATTCCAGGAACGGATGATGGACGCGGTGTAGCGCGACGTGACGTGGAAGGCGTCGGATTGACGGGGGTGCGAGGTACATGAATTCGGGATCACGGTACCAACCCCCCAACTACACTAACACCTGGAGGCACCGAAAGAACTGCCGGAGAAATTGGTGCAGGAAGCGCTGGAGAATGTACTGGAAGATTCGCCATTTCCCCTTGACGACGACGGCGGGGTGGCAAATTCCGGATGTCATCCGGGATGAGGTGGAGCTCATGAATGATATCGTCGTCACTGAAGGGCGAAGCGGAGTTTGAAGGAGGGGGTCTTTGGACCTGTCCGCTAGAAAGTGGTAGAGCAGGCTATGGAGTTCCAACAGGTTCCACAATTTCGGGGGTTGCATCTGGTCCAGGTTCAAGTGGTTCGGAAATTCCAGCAGCCTGTACAGGATCCGGCACGGCAACTTGTTCAGGAGTTCCCGCTATTGGAGGATCCCGAATTGGCGCTGGGCGAGTTCTCACAATAGAGCGCATCAGAGTAGGAAGATGTGGAAAATATCCTACTGGCCGTGGGGAAGATTGGCGGGATACTCCCATTCCGTCCGAGTCTTGGTCCATGATTAGGTGTGTGATTTGGGAAAATTCCGAATTCATCTTTCTTATCACATTATAGTTTAATCACCCTTATCCTGTCTGTTAATCAATTCATCTCCACACTGTCCGTTGTTGTCTACACAGTTTCTACTGATTTTCAGGAGGTCAAGGCACTTCTCGTAGGCTAGGTCACAAGTTGACCTATCGCTATATCGGTGACCTAGCGCTGTGACCGAACAAACAATTGTAGGAAAGGAAGGCATGTGACATATCGTTTGAAAGAGAACATGAAACTCAGTGTAACCTATCAGGTCACAAGTTGACTTAACGCTTCATCACGGACCTAGCGCTGCGACCTCAAAAAAATGAAGAAAATGTGGGCATGTGACATATTATTTGAAAGAGGATATGAAACTGAATGTATCCGATCAGCCCACATGTTCACCTGTCGCTTCATCGCTGACCTAGCGCCGTGGCCTCACTAAAAATTGAAGGAAAGGTGGGCATGTGACATATCGTTTGAAAGAAGACATGAAACTAAATAGATCTGACTAGGCCGTATGTCGACATGACGCGTCATCGCTGACTTAGCCCTGTGACCGCACAAAACAATTGAAGGAAAGGTGGGCATGTTACATATCGTTTGAACAAGAAAGTCAAACTGAATGTTTCCGACCGGGTTAAGTATTGACCTAACTGAATGTATCCGTTTATGTATCATCCCATGTATGTATAAATGACCTCGGACAAGCATGGCTCACTTTTCACACCCTCTCATCCGCTTAATTTTGCACCAACTCATCGGCGCAATTCGGTACCTGTTCACTTTTTTAGCGGGTACCAAATTAAACCGATGAGTTGTTGATTAAATAAGGGGCTGAGCCAGTGAACAAGTGAGCGGGTATCCAATTAAGCGGATGAATGGGTAACAAAAACTGACCGGGTAACTACTGAAACCGATGAGCGGGTACCGAATTAAACCTATGAGCGGGAAAAAAAGTGAGCGGGTACTGAATTAAGCCAATGAGCAAAGCTCCACACAGGAAGACGTACAGAAAATTCCGATACCAATATCAAAATGGCAAGCGTATGTGCAGAGGTCCCAGCGGCTCAAATAATTTATTTCCATCTCGATCACTGATTTTTTTAGGATAAACTTTTAAATTCTAAAAAAATCAGTGATCGAGATTGAAATAAAATATCCGAGCCCCTGGGACCTGTGCACATACGCTTGCCATTTTGATATTGGTATCGGAATTTTCTGTACGTCTTTCCTGTGTGGAGTTTTGCTTATTTTAATTTTGGGATTTTAAGCCGTAAGTTTATGGCCAGTTTTAATGCAGTTTCCATGGCTTGGCTGTCCTTAACCTGGATTAAACAGATGCCCAGGTGAAAAAAAGTGAGCGTGAGCCGGATTGACCGAATTTGGTCTATGAGTGGGTGACCGATGGTGAGGAGGTAACTTATCAAGCGTTTGATCGGGTAACTTAACGTTCATTTTAGCTAAACTGAGTAAAACTTAAAGAGTAAAGAGATTTTCTAGAATGGCCCATTTTGAGAAATGGGCGTGATAGCTAGTTTATATATAAAAAATTGTCCATCTGTTTGTTTGTTTGTTCCACTACTCCTCCTAAGCCAGTCATCATTGTATTCAGGAGGTCTTGAGACCTTGAGATAGGTCTCAAGTGGACCTATCGCTTCATCGCTGACTTAGCACTTCACAAAATATTGTCGGAAAAGTGGGCAGGTGACATATTGTTTGAAAGACGACATTAAACTGAATGTATCCGACCAGGCGGCATGTTGACCTGTCGCTTCATCGCTGACCTAGCGCTATGACCTAACAAAAATTTGAAGGAAAGGTATTCATGTGACATATCATTTAAAAGAGGAAATGAGACTGGATGTACCTGAGCATAAATCAGTGACCTAAGACAATCGACTTCTGACCTAGCGCTGCTACTTCACAAAAAATTGTAGGAAAGGTGGGCATGCGACATTTATTTTGAAAGGGGCCGTGAAAATGAACGTCTTCGACTGTGTCGCATGTTGGCCTAACACTTCATCGCTGACCTAGCGGTGTGACCAAACAAAAATTTGAAAGAAACGTAGGCAACGTTTAGAAGAGGACGTGAAACTGGATGCATCTGACCATAGGTGAGTGACCTCCGAACGCTTCATCGCTGACCTAGCGCCGTGACGTCACTAAAACTTAAAGGAAAGGTTGGCTGTTTTTTTTTTATATCACCGGAGTTTAATAACTTCTACTTCTTGTAATGTAAAGACCAATTCAGAATATAAACAATTATTTCAGGTGTAGCTGGTTTTGTTTTATAAATCTAACCTAACCAGACTGTTTTTGTTCTTCCTTGTATAAAAAGTACAAATATAGACATTTTATAATTTGGTTGGAGGAAGGGGGCCATAAAACATGCCATAGGCATGTTTGTTATTTTATATTTGGCTAATGATGTGAATTTCACGGTTTTTCTTAGAGTTCATGACTTTCACTTTGTAATAATACAGTCTGTATCATGACTCAATGAAACCAGGGAAAATTCTGGAAAATATGGTGAATTAACAGCTCAATGAAGACAAGTGTGAAGTGAGTATAATTGGTGGTAGTGAATGGGAGGCAGCTGAGGATATAGCAGCGATAAAAGCAGAGGCCCCAGTAATGAAAGTGTTTGGTGATAGTGACGCAGTGTTGTTGGAAGCCTGTATTTCTGACGAAGTTATTGCGGGAATCTTGAATGTCAAAACTGCAGTCCTCGACACCTTTGCCAAAAGGTTGGCTTGTTTCTCAGCGCATACTGCGTTATTTCTCTGTGTCCATCTCTCGCCATTTATTTCCTCCGGTGTGCTCCGACTTGACGGCAGTGGGAGTGCCTCTAAAGGTACGATGGTGTTTTGAAGTCGGCATTGGAAGTCATTCTTAATTGTGAATTGAGCCCAGAGGCCTGGTTCCAGTCATCCCTTCCAGTGCGAGATGGAGGTTTGGGAGCTAGGAATGCTGAGGATATGGAGATTCCATGTTTCCTGTCATCCATTCGCAGTGTGCTCCCTCTCATCCAATTTCTCCTGCCACCTCATCTCCGTGACTTTGACAATGCTATCGACGAAGGTCTAAGTTTGCGTCAGGCTTTGCCAGAGCGGGAAGGGGGATTGCGTGGAGTGCAACGTGAATGGGAAAAGCGTGTGATCGAGACGACAATCAACATCTTCAATCTCCAAGCGGCCAACGACCAAACCACCACTGCTTGTCTCTTGGCCCGGAGATAGGCTCAATGCTCTACCTTCTCCTCAACTTGGGTCCCTGCTGGACAACGAATCTTTCCGAGTTATCTGAGCTCTTCGACTTTGGAGGATCCGTTTGCCAGCCTCATCGGTGCCCTTATGGAGAGGAAGTTAATGAGTTGGGTCATCACGGTCTAGTTGTGGGCGTTCCTGTGCTCCTCTATATCATGAGAAGGGGGGATCGAAAGACAATGAGAGTAGTCAAATTACACCCTCTGAGGGACAAAGTTCAACTGATGTTTAATTTAAGAAAAGATCTTAACTAAATTACTACTTAATTTAAATCATGCGCATCCGCTACTTTGTCTACCTCTGGTGCGACCAATCTCCAAGAGGAGACCGACTTTTGCGATTTTGATATTCGTTTTTTCATCTAATGGAAATGCACTTACACATTTATGCCATTCTAATATATTATTTGATATTCTAATGGACGTCTAAGAACAGTGTTGCCATTTTCCCGTGTCCTTTTTTTCGTTTTGCACTCTTTTTAGGGATTGTTTTTAGAAGCTGACTGTGTAATTGCTCCTAAGGCTACTTTTGTCGTGTCAAAAAATTTCAACCAGCGTCCATATTCCCCAAATGTGCGCCAGTCAAATCCATACAAGTAAAATGCGGAATCTCGAGAAGCCGCTTTAAAGATTTTTTTGACACAATATTTACTAAAAAGGCATTTTGAAACGAAATGAGATAAGGGGCAATTCAAAAATGTTAAAACGTTTGAAATTTTATTCGAAAATTAAACGTTTTTGGAAGAATTTCAAATGCGAGATAAGGAATAAAATATTCAAATGCCATTATTTCACTTCGAATATATTTCATAACAAAAGCACCTTTAGCAAAATTTTCTGAGTTTGTCAACAACAACACTTCTTGGAGTAACGGGATCAATGATATAAAATTGTTGTTATATAAAGATACGAACATAACTAAAAGAAATTGTCGGATTCTTGCCTATTACATACATTGCACAAAAACCAACAGACATTTTTGCATAAGGATAATTCGCAACAGGAATACTTAAAATTCAATGAATATTTATACTACCATAATATATCGTAAAACACTGCCATTCAAATTCAAATTAATTACGAAACCAATTGAGTTAAAAATGAAAATTATATTTCTGGAGAATAAGTTATTATTTTTTGAATTTTGGAGTTTAAGGCTTGCAGAATCACAGTTTTGATACACAAAATGTGTGTCAAGAATCTTCAAACAGACGACAACATCGACGTAGACCATCTTAGCGCCTTCCGCCATTATTCATTTGATTCAAGGCATATCCGGCCACACCAGCACCTGCTATTGGAAGTCCATATTTCACCAACTTATTTTTCTTCATTTTCTTTGGCAAGAGTTGCATCTGAAATCAATATGAAATTATAATTCACTCATCCCATGCTTTCAGGCCTGCTAAAATTTTTGAAGAATATTTACGGCCAGGCCAGTCCCTAGCCCTGCAGCCGCTGCACCACCTATGACACCTAGCTTCCCTCCTGGAATTCCGCCGCCGCGCCCATGCTGCCCGTATACATCTGATTCAATTTCAGCAGGCGTCATCACGTGCTTCAATCATTTTAAAAAAAACAACAACATAAAAATGTAGTATACGTAATAAATGTCATTCCACTTTCTAATTCTTTTTCAATTTACCCCAGGAGTACTTCCATCGTAGGTTCCATAATGCTGCGGTGGGGCGTAACCTCCTTTGACTTCGTGAGCCTTAATAATTTATTTCAATAGTTATTAAATTTTCTATACGTTTTAGTGGCAAAATTTGACTCTTACTTGATCTCCATAAAATTGGTATCCATCAGGGTTGGGATAAGTCGGATACTCGGGTTGGTAGGGTTGGTATGGTACTAGGGTTCCCTGATGCCCTAACGGTAGTTGTGGCGCCATTTGTCCATAATCATTTGGAAAGGTGGAGTTGTATCCTTGTTGAGGTTGAGGATACTGTGGGTATCCCGGGGGTTGTGATTGGTAACTATTATAATTCTGTGGCGTATTGTGATCAAACACAAATCCAATTTGCTGGCTCATGCTATCACAGGTAAATTACAGAAGGTACTTTATTAAGATTGAGTTGTGAACAATTCGTAGATTACAGTAAAATAAATGCAATTCTTTATGTATCCTTTCTTGTAATATTTCAACTTCTGTCTGACTCCGTCTACTTCTTTACCACTGCGTAATTCAAATGGAAGGGCGTGTGAATGACGGAAGTAGGACTTACGCAAGAGGATTTCGGAATCAGTTTCCTCTTATTACTCATAATCAGTTGGTGATATGACGTCCTTGTTTCCCTACAAGGTGTGACTAATTTCATTGCATTTACCTCATACCGAGTTACCAAGTATGACCTCCATCATTATTTTCATCGTCACTAACATGAAGTAGTGTGAAACCCAGAACCGCATGAATGTTCTATGATCCAAGTCTAACAAGTGAGTGTGAATGCGAGGACACGCATGAATGCTTGTTACAATGTTATAAATTTTACGGAAGGGTAAAATGGACATTCAAGGTGAGCCACAAATGTAAAATGAGAAATTGAAATCACCGCGCTTCAAAGTCACTTTCGCGATTACTTTTATTATTCCCCATGACAAATCATTTTGCTCCTTACTAAAACTCTAACTCATAATTTATGTGCCATTCAAATTAAGTTATTAAAGTTGGATCAACAAAACTTTCCTCTAGAAATTCATCGAGATTTTAAAAACCGTCAACGTTTACTATCAATTGGCACTGAAAATTTAATTCCATTAATTTTCTTCAACAACATAAATGTTTGTTTTTTGTAATCTCAATGTACCTAGACGTGTTTAGAACGATGTAAAATTTAGAATCAAACGAGCAACATTGATATCTCTTTTCCCACTTTGGTAATTCACGATTTAGTATTGTAGTACTGACCGATGACAGCACAAATCGATGGGAAGAAAGGCCAATAAAAAATAATAATAACCAATTCCAAAAATTGAGCGTTAGCAGCGGAGTCGATGGCTATTTTAAACATGGAATTTTAAATTTTGGAGGAGATGAAATAAGATTTGTTTGCAGATGGTAGAATTTGTTCAAGCAATATTCCATCCGTCCGTATCCTCATGTAAAAACCAATCATAACTGCCAACGGAACCTACTGCTTATTCCTATTGAATATTTGAACAGTTTTTTTTGTTATTGGCATATGAATTGTCAGAACGATACTTGTAATGAACATTTAAATTGTTGGTTCAAAATTATCTTTTGAAAAATAAGAAGGGTGAAAGGGTTTTTTTTAAGAGAAACAACTTAGAAACTCAAATTTAGGTGAGAGAACATGAAAATAAAGTTTAATCGCCTTAGTTTTAAAAATTGCAATTTAATTCGCTTATGTCCCAGTATATGTCCCTTCCTCTCGAACAAATTTGCTTTCAATCAGGTTGGAAAGGATGAAGGAAATTTCAGTTAGGGGCTTGTTTGAAACTTGGCACTTGGTATTGTAAAAAAAATTAAAAATTAACGCGCTTTGGTTAGCCAAGTGAGAATGGAGGTGTAAACATAGCTGAGTCGCTTGCTGCTGCAACGGGTATATCGTATTCAAAATTTTCGAAATTCATTTTGTTTATTATTATAAATAATCCTACCAACCTCCATATACTTGATTATACACAAGCTTTGATATTATGCGTCGCAAAGCAAATGGGACATGGGGATTCATACTACAACATTCGCCTAACATCGAAATATTTCTACCACAATACCCTCCGTTTCTACAGCATCTTATATTCTCTTACTAATATATTCTTAAACTAGTTGCTAGTTTCTTGAAAGTAGGGTAAATGCAACTCCGCGTGCCAGGTTATCCAGCAAAGTTAATTTGGCTTCCTAAAAAGATAAAGTTTATACCTATAATAACTTGTGTTAACGGAATATTTGCACTTACCGTCTCCATGTTATAGAAATTTCCTACTGTGCACTTAAGCACTGGAACTGAAACCAAGATTTTGCGCCGGTACAACTTTTCTGCCAGAGTAAATGATCCAACCCAGTTATCTTTTTTCCTTAAATTCTGATGAAACTTTGCCGAAATATCAAATACGGTTGACATAAGCAGAAGCCCAGGAATGATCAAGCAAAGAAAGGTAAAGAAGTAGAGGAGAAGGATCAAATAGAAAACAACGCTAAGGGAGTTACGGAGGCGAATGAGGCAGTAAATTGATAAGCAAATACTGATTACTAGAGTCAATTTGATGGCGGGAATAAAAATCCTTCCAAAAACGAAATTGTGGAGCTGA
>JAQIWD010001825.1:0-11012 GCA_034694825.1 Anurida granaria | reverse complement strand
TTTGGTGGCCATGAGCAGCTTACTCAAAAAGAAGAAATGTGGCAAGACGAAATTGGGAATGGGGTCACCATGTCCGAATTGTGGCTACAACGTCTGCGGGGTCACGGGAGGGTCAACCTTTCCTAAAGCTACAAATGACCCCAAGCCCCACCCGGTACTCAATATGAACCCGGAGAAGGGACAGGCCGGTGGGGTTCACGTCCCACTTCAATTCCTGCCAACTTTGACCTTGACCCCTGCAACTGCCACGGCGACACAGGCCCAAGCCGCCGACACGCCTGCGCAGAACAAGTCAATTATCCTCCTGCCAAAGGGAAATCGGCGACTCGGACGACCTGCCAATCGAAAAGTGATTGTCCCAAGGGTGCTTCCGTTGAGACCAAAACTTGACCTTTCCACGACACCCATCTTTACCATAGCTTCACAAAGTGGTGAGGAAAACGACCCGGGCCTAATTACAAACCAATCACATTTGACCTTTCTTTGTTAATTCTTTTTTGTAAATCGCAGTTATTCACACGGTGCATCCTGTTGGCACTGGCGCTGGAACTTTACAGCAACAACTCAGCGCTGCCTTCCAGCAGCAGCAGCAAGTACCTGGTGTCCCACTTCGCTTAGAATCTCCGTCAATCATGCCCTCCGAGTTCAACGACCTCATTCAGTTCAAGCCGTCGGGAACGGTCATGAGTGAGAATAGCAGCTTCAGCCTTAGTTCCTTCCTGGACATGACGCTTCCCTCCTCATCTTCTGACGCTTCCAACCAAGCGGTCGCTGCGGGTGGGGGGAGGAGCTGCCTCACCACGGACAATTTCCTCTCTTGTGATGACAACAGTCTTCTCAGTATGGATTTTAAGTTAATTAAGCGAATCAGTTCACTAATCAACGAAATTTACCAGCGATTTTCTAAACTTTGTTCCAGATTTGTTAGACTGCAAGCAGGGTTCGGTGATGGAGAAGCAAAAGCCGGAAGAAAATTTCCTTTCTAATGGCCCTTGGCTCACTTCAGAAGTAAGTTGAGATCAACTCCTTTTTTTTGCCATTTTCTTGCAAATTCTTTCGAGTGCGCAATAATTTACGTCAATTTCTTTGCATTTCTAGTCAAACGACCTCTCTCTCAGCAGCCTGTTGGGGAATTTGGAAGGGAATTCGGTGGAATGTACGCACCCGACGGCCGTTGGCCCTAATCCGAACGGCACGTCCTACTTGGACGAGGACTGCGACGACGCCTGATTCAAGTTTTCTCCCAAACACGCACAAACTTTGCCTCTGATTTCGGCGCGAACTTGATTTAGATTATTAACCCGCCCATTTATAGCAGCGTTTTTTTTTTTTTTAAAAGTTATTTATAAAAACTGGAACTTACGACTAAACTCGTTTGTGATTGTCTTGATTTCGTAGCCAATCACAGCGATCCGGATGAGTTGGGCGAGGATGACGAGGCAGCTCAGGACTTCAACTCCAAGTTTGTACTGCTTGGCCGTCGTGGCTGGAAGTCGGACAAAGTTACACCAGCACGACATCCTACTTCCGAAAACTGTCAAAGTTACTCCAGTTTTTTGAAATTGGAAATCAGGACTGGAAATCGCCTGGAAAATCCGCGGATTCTGGAGACTGATTTCAGCGTAAAATTGTCAACTTCCGGTTTCCCCCGATATGGTCAGGCCCGTTGTGGTTTTCAATTACAAATTATTTTTGCGTTTTCCTCAAAGTTTGGAGGTAAGTCGAATAATTTCTGCCCGCACAGGGGAAAACGCCAAAGGAAATACGCTAAGCTTTGTGCCAATCTTTCTAAAAATAGAACTTGGGGATCCTATCTGAAAATCTCAAAACAACGTCAAGGTCCCTCTTACCCCCAGCCAGAAAATATTTTCAACGTTTCGTAATGGTAGTATTAGTGATGGTAATTTATTGATTTCGAGGGCCTTTTGCAGTAATTCGGTCCTCCGTGACCTCTGACCCTTTGCCCCTTAAGGAATTAATTGCTTCTATATAGGGATATTTTCTCGATCTCTTGATCTTATCACAACTAAAAGTACATTTGGCAGAGGGAAATGACCTTACCACTTAACTAAGGTCCTAAACTTTTAGTACAGTTTGGCAATTGCCCAGGATGACCTCTTGGGCACAGGGTCACGTGACCGCCTGAATTACGTAGGGAGTAGAATGTACACAGTCTTATGACCTTCTTAAAATGGCAACATATATCCCTACTCCTCTTTTTCTCCAATTCTGGAATACAATTAATACTTGTCCACATTCCGCCGTGTGGTCACTGCACATGCCCACTTTGTCCAACTTAAAAATTTAAAAAGCCAACAGTCTAACTAAAGAGTAATACAAGAAGGAGCGTAAAATTAATTGATTTACAAATGAGAAAGACAAGGTCAAGAAGGTCAAATCAAAAAGGAACGTCTGTCTTTCTCTTTCCGCTTCAAACTCCTCTCGTCGTCGTCCAAAGTCCAAAAACCAAAAGAATTTTCAGCAACCAGAGTAACAAAGGAAAAAGCCCCTTATAAGTCTGCAAAAAAATCAAAATAAATCAATTAACCAACTAAGGAGGTTCCGGAACAAAAATTTCAACAAGAAAAAACAAGAATAAACAAAGTAGAGACAGAAAAAGCAGCTACAGTACAAAGACAGACACAATCCCACCATCCCGCAGTGACACACGACATGAAAGGCAGAGAATCCCAAAAGTGACCTTTGACCCCTGACCCTTCATTAGCACCCACACCCTTCCGCCCTGCCTGACACTGAACTTACCCTCTGAAAAGGAGACTCTGAGAGGGGTCGAGTCCCTGTCTCTCAATCTAAAAAATTAAAATTTTGAAAGGAAAACGATAAAAAGAGGAACGCTGAAAGCGTTCTAGAGAATTTTGGATGCGGATCCTGGGAATGTGTCCAGAGGGGAACGAGAAAAGAGAGGAGGAGGCGGAAGTGGTGGTGGGGAGCCGTGGTGGGACCATCCAGCCTTGTGTGCCGACGCCGCCGCGGTGGCCACCGCTGACTGAGATCGAGGAGGAACGGGAGGTGGTGGGAGTGGTGAGTTATTGAAATCAAAGAAACGTTTTCGCGTAGGCTCAGGAGTGAAAAAGAGTCGTGAGGGGAAGTACCTGCGCATGGGCGGTTGTGGTGGTTCCGGTGGGGAGGGGCTACTGTTCGCCATTGACAACGACGTGGGGCTTGGGCTGCTCATGAGGAGTCCACTTCCGCTGATGCTACTTCCGAGTCCGGAACTACTCGTGGGCGTTGGGGTCCGGAGCCCTTCCGAACCCATCCGACTCAACCTGGTAATACAGAACGACAATAAGGATTTTGTGGCGACAGGGAAGAGGCTCACGTTTGACCTTACCTGGGTGGCGGGTCAGGGGCGTAGCCTTGAAGTGGACTCGGCGTCCCAGGGGTACTTGGACTCCTTGCATTCGGTGAAGGGTCCGAGTTGAGTCGATCAAAATTTGAGCGAAGTCCCCTTGGGGACTGGAGGAGCCAATCGTCCTGGCGTGACCTCCCTGACCCTGGGCTTGGGGTCATCGGACTTGGACTTCCAGTAGATCCCAAGCGACCCGAATTGTTGACCCCGCGGGTCCGCCCAGAGTGTCTCCCCAGATTAGAGAATCCGTGAGAGTGGGAATTGTGGATCTTGCGAGGGGCACAATAGATTTTGTACCAAGTCCCAACGTCGACCGGCTTCGCCTCATGGATCCGAATAAACTCATGCTTGAGTAAATCTTTGTACTTGGGACGGTCACGGTAGCCTTTAGCGAGGCAAACCCGGACAAAGTTGCGGAATTCTGGAGTGAAGGATAGGGTGTCCGGGAGGTAAGGCGGGTCGTCATCCAGGATTCGGGCCATGACCTCGAAATCCGTACTGCAGTCACTGTACGGGAATCGCCCGGTGCCTAATTCGACGCAGGTGATACCCAAACTCCAAACGTCCGCCCGGATGTCGTAAGTAGGGTTCGTGGGATGTTCTGGATTAATTCGTTCTGGAGCCATGTAGGCTGGAGACAAAAAAGACACCGGAATGATTAATTTTCATTCAAGTAAAGTGAATATGAAATCCAAATGTCAAGAGGTCACCTGCACAGCCAGCACTCCGAGTCTTTGCCTTAGAGTCCACCAACTGACCCGAGATCCCAAAATCACAGAGTTTGAAGTTGCCCCGCTCATCGAGGAGGATGTTTGAAGGCTTAATATCCCGGTGGATGACCCCGTGACTCTCTTTGAGGTAATGGAGAGCCCTGACCGTAGCCACGACCACTTTGCCCAAGATTTGTTCCGGCATAGGCCCCTTGAGTGTCTTCAGTAACTTGTCCATACATGTCGCCATCAGCTCCATGCAAATCCAAACTTCGGAGTCAGTGATGATGCAGCCGAGGCATTTGACAATGTAGGGACAGTCGTGGGATTTGAGCACAACTTCCAAGTCCATAATAATTCGGTTATTCTCGTCAGTATTCCCACTTCGTCTCATTTGCTAAAGAGAGAGCCAGAATTGGAATGAACTTTTACCTGAATGTGAAATGGAGGAGTACCTTGACTGCAATGATTTCCGAGGTTGCTCGGTGTCTCATCTTGACGACATGGCCACAGGTACCGTTCCCAAGCTCACCAAGATGCTCGAGGTCATCAATTCCCGCCTGGTACTCCTGTAACCAAAGCCAACAAACCCAACAGTTAGTAAGTGGAAATACAAACTCAACTTGATTAGCCTGTCCTGTCAATGTATAAAGCTCCCTTACCTTTCCACCAATGGTAAGCTTCCCAGTCCTATTCATGATTTCATTGAAACGAACGTCCATGTCACTCCTTTGATTTTGGTCAAAGTTCTTATCCAAGTTCAATTCAAGACGTTTCCGGGGCGGGTCTCCAAAGTTGACTGGAAAGATTTTAAAGGTCAAGTTCACCTTTGTATCCTACTACTTCCCCAAATGAACCAAGTGACAAATGATGATGTCCAGATTATAACTTACGCCGAGGTAGTGGCCGAGCCATGTTGATAAGGATACAAGAGATGAGGTCAGTGACCTCTAAAGTTGTCCAGTTGACGTATGATTGAGATGATACAGTTTAAGCTCAAAAGTAAAAGTTCTGAATGTGGGGTTGGAGGAGGTTGGCCATGCCCTGACTATTGACCTTTCTTGACCCCACAACCCACCTCATCAATCAATTAAATCTAAACACCACTAGCTAGTAGTTAGCCAGCCAATGACCCGAAAAAGTAATTGAAATTGATGATTAAACTCAGTAGGAAAAAGGTTAGAAAGAGAAGAAAGTAAAGTCGAATTGTGAGGTGAACGGAGGTCACGTGATCTGGAGCGTCCTACAAGGTTAGGAGTCAAAAGCCCAAAATTCACGACAATTGCAAAGGGAGTTTGTTATTGCAATCCCGAATTCCAATGACCTCTGACCTTGCCAAGCTTTGCCATTTGCGAATTCCACAAGTGCAAGTTTAGCTAAGAAAATGCACAGTGAGCCAAATTGATCCAACTTGTATAGAAAATGACAAGAAATGAAGGATCGATGAGTAATTGAATTATGAATCAATCGAATGAAACCAAGATTAGAAGATGATCATTCTGGTCAGTAGTTCAGTGACCTAAATCCCTTTTTGGGTGTCACTTTTAGTCAACTTTACCCGACTGTCTCCATTAATCTTACTTCCCATCCCCCTGAACGTCCAAACGGATAAAAAGTGGGTCAAGGGTACATAAAAATTGGAGCATCAATCACGGTAATCATGAAACTTCCGTTAGGCAAAAAGCAGCTCGGCTCATCTTAAATACACTTTTGGTGTTAACAGTTCTATCATAGCAGGAGGGTATCATGGGGTCATATCCTCATATCCTGTTGCAACTTGCAATTTATTGTTTCCCTTTGTTCTAGTGAAAACCGGAAGCGTGACTGACCATTTTTCGCACATCAGTCCCACTTTCCCTTTGGGCTCAAATTGACAAGGTATGAAATTGCAATTATTAAAACTTTGTGCTCATAAACAATTGACGGAAGACTCTAATTTTAGATTTCCAAAACTACGAATGCAAAGTATGGCAGTGAAGGTCCATTTTATTTATTTTCTGTCACTCACTCGAGTAATCAAGTCAATTGACTTTGATTACAAACAGAAATTCCACGTTTTAAGGCCGCGGATAGAACCCTGCTGGACCATTCAGGAGCCGCGCAGTGTCGTATAACGAAGCTTGACAGTTAACACTTTTGTATTGGTGTGTATCCTTGTCCATTTAAACTTGTGATAAGATGATCTCGTTTTACTTTTAATTAATCTTATCCTGTCTCCTTCTGCATGTCTCTGCATGTCTTCTCAATTTGCGACCTCAGTTGGCACTTGGGAATTTTCCAACATCCTACCAACATTTCCTCCTCGTGCTCCTGCTCCCATTTAATTTTTTGCAACAATTTGTGCACAAACTCATTCAAAACAGGTCATCACTTGTCAAGATGAACTTGTTGTGCTCTACCAGAGAATTCTACGGGCATCCCATTCACGCCACCGCCAGAGTGGCCTTAAGCGCACGGACAATAGTGTTCCTGACGCTGATTTACGTCGGTGGTGGTGAAGTGCCGGGTGTCGGGTCACCTGGGTCAGGGTCAGGAATTCGGAGCTCAACTTCCACCGTCAGGTCAATTCCTGCAAGGGGACAACCTCGGAATCCCAATTATTTACGGCAAGAGACTATAGGCGCCCAGTTTCAAGGGACTGGCGCCGAGTCGCGATCCCCTGAATTCACACCGTCGGAGACTGTAACCTTGTAAGTTGGGGTTTGACCACTATGATTGTTGTATCGAAATTTAGGTCGTGACTTCTTTCTACGCAGCGAATCTCCCTGGACATGGCAATGTGTCGACGACACTTCCTGCTACCGTCAACTCTCCAACGCCACGCGGACCAATCGCGTGAGCCTAGAAGTGTGTTGGCTGACCTGCGGCCCACACGGTCCCCTCTGGCCCATTCCTACGGTCAAAGTAATTCCTCCACTGTCCAGTCGTCCATAATTACCACAGTTGGCTCCGGCGCCCATCATCTCTGATGCAGTCTTTGTTTTTTGTCCCAGACGTTCCTGTCTAGGGCCACGGTCATGTTCTACCCGGGTAACGTCGAAATTACGCACATTTACGCCCCTCACCCCGCTGTCAAGGCCATGCTCGGATTTGCTGGAAACGGATTCCTGGACACGCTCTTCAGGGTAAAGAGGTCAACCCCCGCTATCTCCAGATTTTGTACAAGGTCGGCATTAAATTGTTTCTGCAGCTCCACCCCAAGTCTGAAGGCAACTCGGTCTTTCCCTCAAGCTCGGGTGGACTCGGAATCGAGAAGAACATTGTCACCATAAGTCTAACGGCCCAGACGATGGACACCAAAATTGGGCTGGGCACTGACGAAAGTTACTCCCTCACGATCGCCCCCTATTATGAAGGTCAAGGGAGGAGACTCCATATTGAGGTCAACGCCGTGACCTACTTTGGAGCTCGCCATGGACTTGAGACTCTGAGTCAGCTGGTCGCCTTTGATGAAGTCCATGAATGTCTCCAGGTACGCAGTGAAGTCTGGGAATCCAATTTTGAACGGCGACCGTGTAAAGGCGGCGGGAAGGTACACATTTAATTTTTGTTGCTTCTTGCCCGAAGATGGTGTCGCAGGCGACAATCCATGACCAGCCGACATACAAATATCGCGGGCTCATGATTGACACGTCACGGAATTTCATACCCATCAAGCACCTCAAGAAAATGGTGGACGGAATGGCCATGAACAAGTTAAACGTTCTCCATTGGCATCTCTCAGATTCGAACTCTTTTCCGTTCTATTCCAAAAGTGTACCGCAGGTAAGAACGGTTTGGTTCGGTGACATTTGGCGACACAATGTCACGTCAGCAACTATTTTGAATTTTCAGATGACGAAATATGGCGCATACTCCGAGGTCGAGATTTACAGCCCGAAACAAATCCGAGACTTTATTTTATACGCAAGGCTCCGAGGAGTAAAAATTTTGCCGGAATTGGATGCGCCGGCGCATGCAGGTAAAACGTCCTTCGTTCATTTCTGCTCTGCGTCCGATAAAGTATGCAGGACTTTTGGCTTTTTTCTACAGGAAACGGATGGCAGTGGGGTCCGCTGGAAGGACTTGGTGAACTCGCCCTGTGCGTCAACAGCGAACCCTGGAGACAATTTTGCGGCCAACCCCCTTGTGGCCAGCTCAACCCGCTCAACCAGTTCACGTACATCTAACCATTAAATATAATCCTATATTATATATACTATAATTATATATTATAGGTATATCGTGCTGGGGGAGATTTACAAGGACATGCTTGACCTCTTTGATCTTGACCTCTTCCACATGGGTGGGGATGAAATTTATTTCCAGTGTTGGTACAATAACCCTGAAATTCAGTCCTGGCAACGGAACCGGAGCACTTTTGACCTCATGGATCTCTGGGGTCATTTCCAGAACACTGCCTTCAAGAAATTGCGAGAATCCAATGGTGGGCGCTACATCACTCCAATTGTATGGACTTCGGACATGACAGCACGTGCGCGGATCCATCTCAACCCCGCTGATTACATCATCCAGGTGTGGACTAACGGTAAGAACCACATGTCGCATGTCGCCTGTCGCTTGATTTATACCAAGGCTAACTGCCTTGACCTCCAGGGATGAGCACAGAGGTCAAGGATCTTTTATCCGAAAAGTATCGTCTTATCTTTTCAAATTTGGATTCGACGTACTTGGACCATGGATTCGGGACGTGGCTCGGGCGGGACCACTTGTGGCAAATCAAAACTTGGCAGGTATGCATTGCTGGCAGCATCTGGCAGTATTTCTACCTCCAAATGTTGGCGACCGTATTTCAAGAATGCTTCCCTCCCATCTAGGACCTCTATGACAATGACATTGGGAGGATTATTGAATTCCACCTGGGGGCAAATCGGTCCCGGGAAGCGTTCCGCTCGGGTCAAATCCTAGGCGGGGAAGCCCCACTCTGGTCTGAGAAAGTGGACGAGTTCAACCTGGAAATGAAATTGTGGCCTCGGAGTGCAGCGTTTGGGGAACGGTTGTGGACGAATCCGCCGAATCGGTCCGACTCTGTTTACCCCCGCCTCCTCCATCATCGGAACCGAATGGTCCACCGTGGGATTCATGCGGATCGGATCCAACCCGAATCCTGTCATCAAATCACGGGGTTCTGTTTTGACCCTTTCTCCGTCATCTGAGAATCAGTCTCGTCGTCAACCACGTCGTCGTCTATGGCGACGTCGTGGGCGACGAGATATGTCTCCACTCTACCATTCTTCTCAACAGTCATTATCAGAATACTCACTACTACGCTTTTGACAAGGTCATAGGTCAAGGTACGTCATGGTTTTACACGGTAGTTTTTATAAGTCAATTCCAGAACTAAAATTTTTAAAACAAAAGATTGAAATAAAATACTCTGGAACGGTTTTTACAGTTTTGGTGTCACAATTTATGACACGCCAAGGTCAATCCATTTCTGTCGTCCAGACTAAACTAATCTTGTAGGCCACGGTCCAGTGTGGGCAGCACGGTGAGGACAAAAGGTGGCTGCATTTCCTGTATGACGAGTTAAACTCATAATTCCATTGTTCCGCGTCGTGTTAATTATAAACAAAAATTTTAGAAAGGAATGTCAGTATGACAAAAATGAGGAAGACAAAGGGGATTACACCTTCTCACATTTCCTAAATTGACTCACAACCGTGACCGTCACCGTCAGCGTTGCAAGTGCAACGCTGAACAGGATTCAACTTGTTCCAATTGAATTAATTTAAGTTGAAGGAATGCGGTGCTCACGGCCGCTAAGGATAAATCGGCAGGTTGCTGTGCAAATCGGCCTCGTCGCCTTCTTTCTGATTAACACGTTCATCTTTGTTCGCCATTTTTCATTTGTTTCTTCTGGACAAAGTGTAGAGGAGACTCTACCTGAGGAAGAGGAGCAATCGGGAAGGTCAAACGTGGCGACGATTCCAGAAGTCCACTTCCTGCCACCTCAATCGCCTCCGGCGCCACCTACAAAGTCCCTTTCTGTCTCATTTGCGCGGATTGCTGTAACTGGTACTGAAAAGTTTTTGGGTCAACGTGCAAATGAATCTGAGGAGAACAGGATTGAACTTGACAGCGCTCCCAGCAAAGATGACTTGAAACAGGTCCCGACGACACTGTCGCCGGGGTATGCGTAAGTCAATTTCAGTACATGTTATGCAAAGCCTGAACAGGCATGCAAAACACGTTAAGGCGACAATTTCACGAGGCAGGGTCACTTGATTTCATGATTACACTAGGTCCCCCTGGACGTGGTCTTGCGGAGATGACGGAAAGTGTCACCGGGTCATGTTGTATAAATCCAGCTACATGTCGCTGGAGAGTTGTTGGTTGACGTGCGGGCCCACACGGGGGCTCTGGCCCCGCCCAAGGTCCCGTATTCCAGGGAAATTCTACCTGGGAAAAAAGACAATGGAGTTTACGCTCGGGAACTTCCGGATGGGAAAGGTCGAAGGTCCTTCGTCAAGGGTCAGGGAACTCGGGACGGAAGCCTTCGCCATCATGAAGCGAAATTTAAAATTTGTAAGTGCGGGAAATCACAAATTTTGATAAGTTTTGAGTCGTAGAATCCATAAATTAACGAGAGAGCGACGGTTTCAAAAGGTTGTTTCGTTTACACAGAAGTTTCTTCCATCAAATGATGCTGGAGAGAAAGGGATTTCTGGAAGCGTTTCAGTGTCACTCCGAATTAATTCGACGGATGACCTCCTGACCCTCCTTACAGACGAGACCTACAGGATTCGTGTCATCCTGGTATGTCGCCGAACCACTTTTTCATGTCACCCATCACGACCATGACATTTCAGATTTTGTTAGAACAAGGAAAGTAGTAAGCACCTGAGCGTGGTGATTTCTGGAGAAACTTTCTTTGGAGTTCGTCATGGACTGGAAACGTTGAGTCAATTGATTGTTTTCGATGATGCCGT
>JAQIWD010001824.1:0-11019 GCA_034694825.1 Anurida granaria | reverse complement strand
ATAAGACTCACAAGGTCAGCAGCCCCCACTTGGAAGTTGCCGAGCATAATTGCAACCACTACGACCAGAATGTAGACTCTCATATTGTTCTAATCTTCCTTTCAAAACTTCCCTTGCCTTTCCAAATGGGTTAAAAGTCTATTCAGGAGAAGTTGGTGGTAAGGTACGTGACGTTATCAGTAGATTTTAACTACTGAGTAGTTGGTTTCCTCCATGAGATTTTGGAAATTTTGTCTCAGAGTTCATTTCCCCTAACCTAAAAGCACCAATTGTCTCAAAACTGACAGGGTGGGCTAAAATTTGGTTTAGATTCAATTGTGTATTGCCAAGTCAAATCAGTATGCCTTTCTTCCTTGTATAACTTCATTATCCGAGTTCGCGCCGTCATTATCTCGCGTCATTTGAGTTGACATTTGAATCTCATCACAAGTTTCCAAAGCTGGAGAAAGATTTACTCAATTCAACTCCAATTTCCATCATTAAATATTCAAATATCATGGTTTTTTAAAATAATGGGAAGTGATATGTACAAGTTGCCACGAACGTTTTGAAAGAAAAATCCGACAATATGTCGTTAGAAAGCTTTTCCAAAGTTTTGTAATACCAAATTTAGGCGTGTAATACGTTTTTTGATTCCACTGCAAGCTCCATGGGAATTCGCGATTTCTTAATTCATTTGAGAATTAGAGCACTAAATCCCCGCAACCATATCTAGTATCGTTCTATTAAATAACAAAGTATTCGAGTTATTGATTAGCGGAATTTGTTTCTATTTTAGATACTTTTACACTTTTAACCGTGAAATTGCAAATTATTACTCGAATGAACCAACTAATATATTAGAAATTAAAACAAGAATACTAATTGAATGAATAAATGAATTTGCCCTATCTTAAAATATTATAAAACTCAACCAATTAAATATCCAATTATTAACAACAAAAACTAGAACGCTGAATACTCTGGTAAGATTATTGTGGGAGCTGAGATGGTAATGGAGCTCCAATGATTCCCACTCCTTCCATGTGTTCCTGGAAAATGACTCGGAAACACATAGTTGTTGCGACAAAGTCTTGTCAAAAGTTGTCAGGAGCACATGCATGCGCTAAAGCTTCCGATGATGAAGGCGTCCACTTCATAGTCACATCTACGGCATTTCGTTTCTTCTATCCCAAAAAGTTTTCCAGAAAGAGCCAGGTTGCTGTTGTTATTAAACTGTCAGCCAACCAAAATATGCAGATATATTAGTATTCATAAAAATGACTAATAAAATCCAGGTTTTGAATATAATAAATTCACATATACATATATATAAACTATATAATGTACAAGTGTATATAAAAACATTGAGTGAGGTATGTACTCGTATTCGTATTTTCACATCACAACTTTGTTTATTAATTATACATCACATATACGTGTAGTATCATTCCTCCGTATTTAGTTGTGCTTTGGAAAAGTTGAGGAACACTTGCTCCAGACTAGTTTGGCCGACAGAATATGCATCCAGTTGAAATTGTCTTTTAGCAACTTCCATTTGTCTAAACAGTTGACCCCATGTGACTGTAGGTCCAAGTCCAACATGATACTCGATGTACCCAGGATGGAGATCTTTCAACGTTGCGCCTTTTAACAAAAAGAAATTTATAAGCTAAAGAAATTTAGCATAATTTAATACTAGGATTAAAGAAGGTTACCCGGAAACGATTCTTCAATAAAATTCCTCAGCGGCACCAATTGCACCTCCCAAGCCTGTAAATTTGGATGATGGGAACTCCTTCTCCGCCCCATTTCAATTGATGTCCTTTTAATTGGCTGAGCATCCTCTTTCAAAGGCATTTGAGCTGCAAGTGTATAACCTTCTCCAAATTTTGTCTTCAAGTGTTGAGGGGAACCCAGGCACCGGAACTTTCCATTTACCATTACGCACAGTCGCGTGCAAAGGGCTTCACATTCATCCATGCTGAAATGAAATAGGGGAAGAAAGTAATTAATAAAAACCCAAATGTTAAATGCTAGTGCCTTTAGCCTTTACATCAACCAACCTGTGTGACGTCAAAATTACGGATGTCCCAGCATCTCTAATTCTTGCCACTGCATTCCATAGATGACGCCTTGCGACGGGGTCCATCCCAGTGGTGGGTTCATCTAGAAAGACTAGCGGGGGATTTCCAACCAATGCTATGGCAACGGATAATTTTCTTTTATTTCCGCCACTGTAAAGGAAGCGTCCTGTTAGGCATTACTAAAATAGATTTACCCAACAGTTTTTACCTGTAAGTCCCACATCTCTTGTTCATGTGCTCACTGAAAAGTAAATCAGTTCCAAGAGTATCAACAAGATTTTCAATCCTTTCCTCCGGGACTCCACGGAGTCTTGCAAAGAGTCGAATGATCTCCCGCCCAGTCAGCTCATCAATTATGGCATCATATTGTGGACAATAACCCAAATTCTTCTGTACTGCGTTCATATTGGATTTGATGCTGTGCGTGTGGACGTAAGCATCTCCGGAGGTGACTCGTATGTCACCAGAGAGCATTTTACTGCAAGAGAAATATTAATATTTTATATACAGATATTAGTGTCTATGTCAATAAATTTTAGATTCAGCGTTACTCACAATGTTGTCGTCTTTCCAGCGCCGTTCACTCCAAGCAACCCGAAACATTCACCGCCTTGCACGCCAAGACAAAGTTTGTCAACAGCTAGGAACTTCCCGTAAGTTTTTGACAAATCTCTGAAATAAAAATACTATGTTATCGCAATAATACTAATTAACGCAACACCTTGTGTCCTGATATTTCCCGATACTGTTTTCAGTTCTTAGAGTTGTAGCTAAAATTCCAACTAAAATAGAACTTCTTACCTCAAGATAAGAGTTTCCGTTTTGAAGAGTTGTGTCAATTCAGTTTTCCGAATCCTTTCATTCTCCATCCATACGTCAGAGTCTTCAAGTTCATCCACGTTATTCCCTATTATTTTATAACAAAACTCAGGTTTTAGCTTCCGCTTAGGACATTGACTATTTTTATTTACTGAACCTGAGGTTGGTGAGTCTGCAGCCACTTTGCTAGTTTTCCAAAACAGTATTTTCTGGATCACTTTTCCCTCCGAAATAAGTAAAGCGGCGCAGGAAATTGTTCCGATTAAACCCAGGTACAGAATATTTCGTCCAATTCCATCAGCTTTCCAATCCAAATAGTCTCTTGGAACTAAAAATTACAAAATACGTGAATGCGCATGACTGAGAAGAGCGGGTGCCAATAGTTCCAAATGCCCTTTAATGTTTTTACTATAAACCATGTGCGCATGTATCTTTCTCGTGTGGTTTCTTACATCTTGAGCAACAAGGCAAACTCGAAAAAACTCCAAATGCGCAGTATCGCATAATTTCCTCTGTGCAAAGTCGTTTGAGTGTTGAAATTGCAGAGATGTTCAAGAGACCGAGGCCAAGATTGAATTGTGGGAGGAGCATAAAGAACCAATCCAGCGTGTCCCCAGCGTCTTGGAGCTCAAGTTCAGGAATGAGCAAAATAACATGAGCCAAGATTGAAGCGGTGCCTGAAAAAATGTTTAAACTTAAAGTGTGCGATGCAATTTTTTGTTATCCTGGATACTCACCTGTGAAGAGATTGAAAAGGACCATCCTCGTGAACCCAGATGATGGGATTGTAAATGCAAAACTGAAGCAGTACATGAGCGGAATCACCGCGTATCCATAGAAACAAAAAAGAACAAAGACATAAAACTGGACATCAAGGGCGTAGAAGGACTCGGTTCGAAATCCGACTAGGAGTAACATCAGCCCAAAGCAAGGAAGTAGGTAGTTGAAAGTATCAAATAGGAAACATGCCCCCCAGAATATCGGGAATTTGACTCCAGAAACGAATTGTAAGTGCTTGGACTTTGTCACGCGCTCCTTGATGAGGAATACGACAAAAGATGAGGCCAGGAATGACATTCCGAATGCGATGTTAAAAGCCACTTGGAAACCAACGGTAGCAAAACTTCCGGCTTGAGATATTTTATCTGCAGCAGTCCAGGGGAAGGGGTAATTAGAAACTTTGATGGTTTTGGCTCCGTTTGTGGCATCTCGTAGAATTGAGTTTGTAAGAAAATTGAGGGCAAGGGGTGGGCCATGAAATGATTGGGCGTTGAAGAAGGCTGTAGTGTTTCCCTCGTTGGATTCCAGGGCGGCGATATGGTGGAAATTCACACCAGCCAGATCCTCACCTGCCTGCGTTTTCAAAAAAGAAATTTTTAGTAAGGCGCCGTCCGGAAATTTCCGTAAACCGGTTAGATGGGTAGATCCCTCAAAATTGGACGACTTTATAATAATGTTAACGGTTTGAAAAATTACAATGGATTGGGGGAAGGATGGAACAGAACTTCGGCCGTTTTTGAATTACTTCATTAATGGAGGGGCTTAAGTTGAATTTGAAACATTAGAATTTATTGTTTTAAATATTTTTCTTACCTTTTTCAATATGTAGTCTTCAAACCCTTCCCCCTTCAATTGTTTAGTCAATGAACCTTGCTGGGCCCCAAATTTTAAAAATTCTGCACAAATTCCATTTAGCTTGTCCTCACAAGATGTAGTCGTGACTGGCGTTCCAAAAACACCATATCTCTGCCAAATAAAATTGTGAGCATAATTACAAGAATCCTTTCCTTATTTCACAAGTTTACCTGCAAGTTGATATCCAGAGATGGTGGATCAGCAACGCCCGGAAGAGTTTTTACCATGATGAGTGCCACGGTCAAGAATAAAATAGGGATGATTGTCTAAAATTATAAATTTCTAACCGTAAACTCCCAAAAACCTCTGTCTTGAAGATACAAATTTCAGTAAAATTACCTGAAAACTAAGGAGTAAGCGATTCCTCGTGGCGTATAGCATTTTCTTGACAATCATCGCCCTCATTTGCTGGAGCACTAAAATACCGCCAGTATTTTTGGTGTCCAAGGCATAGGATTTGTATTCGTTCGGATGCTGAACCAGTGTATGATGCTCCATACTGGCGTAAATTCCGTCCTCCCCAGCACCCTCTCCTGCTTCCGCTTCTCGCCCTACTTTCATGAAAACTTCTTCCATTGTAGTGATTCCTGCGCCATAGCTAGAAATTCCAAGTTCCCCCTTCTTCTCCTCAATTTCGTCAAACAAGTCCGGAAACAGGGATGATTGGCTGTCGGGCAATGAATAACTCAACTCCGCACCCGCGTTTTGGTCAATTTGAGCTTCTGGTACGGTTTTCTTGATCAGATTTGTAATGTTCTCAATCGAGGCATTTGGTTCTTTCACCATGGCAAGATGGTAACCACCACCTGGGGGGAAAGTGCAACAAATTTCTACATATCAACCAAACCTATCCTACGGGTGTAGTTTGAAATTATAGCCTTACCGTATTGTTTTTTAAGAAAAAGGGAAGATCCACAGCACTGGATACGTCCCCCAGCCATAATTGCGATTCGGTCCCCAAGCGTGTCAGCCTCATCCATGAAGTGGGTGCTCAATACCAGCGTCCGCCCTCGCTTTTCTTCCTGAAGGAGGTCCCAAGTGGAGCGTCTTGCTCCAGGATCCATTCCAGAAGTTGGTTCATCTAGAATTCAAACATATAAGTCCAAGCTTAATGGGCCTGAATTCAGTGGTCAGACAATGTGTAGACTCACCTAACAAGACAATTTTGGATCCTCCCACCAATGCTATTCCAACGCAAAGTTTCCTCTTCATTCCTCCACTCAGCGTATGGGATTGAGAATCACGTTTCGGTTCTAATCGTAGGGCCGTGATCATTCGCTGAATCTCGGCCTCACATCCTTTTGTATCCGAGCCTTTCATCTGCAAAAGAAGCGGGGTGACATTACTGCTAATCAAAATGCGTAAAACAAACAGTTACCTCGCAAAAGTACTCCAAGTGTTCATGGACGGTCAATTCGTCGAACAGAACGTCGTGCTGTGGACAAAGGCCAAGGGAGCATCGCACTTGTGCCATCTCTTTGCGGATGTCAAACCCATTCATCGTGGCTGTGCCGGACGTAGGTTGGAGGAGGCCTTCCCATAAAATATAAATAAATACTGGAAATCTAGACCCTTGCACCTCTTTTGGAGAGTAGCGATGACCGAATTTAAGAAATGACGTAGCAGTATGTCAATTACTGGGGCACAGGGTAATAAACAATGAATTTACCAGTTAGCATTGACATGGTTGTAGTCTTCCCAGCTCCGTTATGCCCAAGTAGCGCCGTGATTTGATTTTCGTACATGTCAAGGGTCAACGACCTCACGGCCACTTTTCCCTTGAATGATTTGCTCAAATTTTGTATTTGGATTCCTTTCTTCATGTCATTCGACTCCACTTTTTCAAAGTTTGGGCGTAACAAAGAATCCGACGTATGATTTGGCACTTGAGGCGCCCGAACAGGTGGGTTTGCATGAAAATCATCATCACTCCCAATCCAGTAGGATTTCTAACACCAAATAAAGGAATCTTATAAGCAATTTTATTTACTTTGAATTAAAAGTAATTAAAAGTAGTGATTACCGTGAAAGGAAAGTTCCAGGGTAGGCGAGTCCCGAAATCTCCAGGCCGAACACCATCAATGTACCAAGTAAGGATCAAGTAGATGAAGGAGTCCAGGATTAGCATTGAAATTACATTTAGCATTGTCATGGAGTCATCCGGGGATGATCCACTGTTCAGCGTACTCCATTGAATTCCAGCTGCAGTTCCTTCAAACATGGCTATGATTTGACACCCAAAGGCCATGCCCGTATTGGACAAGAGTGAGGCAAATAGTTTGACAGGTTTCGAAAGTTGGTGGTAGCGTGGCGCGAGGAAGAAGTATGGGAAATAGGTAAAGAAAAATATGACGCCGGCAGCCGTGGCGGCACTGTTTGCTATTCAGATAAAAACAAAAACTTTAGCACTTGATCAATATTTCGTTGTTTCTCAATCGTTTGAGACCTGTTGAAAATAGTGTAGAAAGAAGAAAACCAAGACTGATAACTGATAAAATGTATGTCAGTATGAACACGAATAGTAGAGAGGTTCCTCCGTATGTTATCACACCGAGTTCACCATTGTCAAACCATCGGATCTGAATTTTAACAAAAGAGAACCAGAAGTACACATGAATTACACTAGATTTGAACAAGAATTTTTCATCATAAACATCCACCTTGATCATAACAATCATCATCATTGCCGAAATGAGGAGAAACACGAAGGATTTTAGAAACCAAGCAAGCCAATGTAGATAATTTGGCAGTCCCATCATTTTCATGGTTTCCTACAAATAATGACGAAATTCCTTGTAGTGTTTGCTCAATTTTGTTTTCCAATTGGTAGAAAAATGTATTAATAACCTTGAGGCGTTTTTCCTTCTCGTGAACAATGCTCTTTGTGATGTTGATGGTGGGATAGATAAAACTGAGCATCAGAATCATGGGTAGCCATCCCTGCAAGGCTACTAGAAATCGATCATTGATGTACGGTGGATAAGGAAACCTTTGCATGAGAATTGTTGGGAATGTGACATTGCCAACGTGTGACGCAAAGAGTGCCTTGTCAATGGCCAGCTGCAAAAACAGGAAACCCTCGAAGGAGTAATCTAAATAATTACAGAGCACAATCATTGATTTTATGCCGCTTTTTGTCTTCCTGGCTTAAGTTAGGTAAATTGACCTCTTGCCCTCATTGGCAATGTCTTTTTAAATGCTTACATGGTGTCGCTCCGTTGACATCTTTCCTTCCACGTGGACCAAGGAGTTGGTACAAAGGGTAAAGCAATTCTGTAAACCACGTCCCAGTTGGATTTTCCCTCCTGTCCCTGGCAGGAACTCGTAATTTGGCAGGAAATCTAAGGCTGTACTGTTTGGAACAAAATTTTACTCAGATCAGAATTCATTGGGGTCAAATCTGTTTCTTTATCTTTAAATACTTACGTGAAGTTCGTCAGGAAATGACCTTGCATTCTTATCGATGTCGTTGAAAACAATGCCTGCAAGAACATTTGTTCGGATACTCTGATATGTCGCCAGTTTTGACTGGGTAGGAAATCCAATAACTAAAAAGGAAAAATGTTAGAAAATTAATAATGCAAATATTTGTAGAATCATGCCCATTAGAATGCAGGGTTCTCCTTTAATTGTCTTCTCTCCAAGGGATTTTGCCGTTGGAGTATTGTCATCAAAACCTTCCCTATCTAACGGTAGGAGAGGGTGACACGATCGTGTCACTTGGGTGACACGGTGTGTCACCTTGTCACGTGGTCTAAATCATATGGTGGCAGATTCCCACATCCTACATCCTAGTCACTAAGAAGAAGCTTCTGCTTAAGAATCAAGAGTGAAGTCAGTCTCAGTCAGTCAACTAGCGCCAACCGGAGTAATTTCGTGACATCTGTTTCGTTGAAAGAGCTTGGAAAGGCAAGGAATAGAGAACCCCGCATCCTAGATTGCCTATGGTAGGTAATCTCTGTAGAAGACGAATTATTTGTCCCATAGGAAACCAATTGTATAGGCAGCAAGAGTGATCAGTTCTGTTTCACACGTGTCCGAACTTACATTTCAAGGTCGGCGTTCCACTGACGGGTAAAGTGTAACCAGAATAAGATGCAGAACTTGGGCGAAGTATGGTTGCATTGGAAATGTTGTCCATCAATGTGTTAATTAGTGCAGTATTTGGTGTATAGATCACCTCATCACTGAAAGTGGAAAATGAGATTAGGAATTTAGGATTAATCTTTCGGCTATTTTCAATTTACATAAAACTCCCCAGTATGATTGGCTTACCAGCAGATTTTCAGACTTTTTGACCCTGTTACTGTCACTGGGAGGCTAAACACTCCTGGGTCGAATCCTGGGTAATGAGTAGGCATATCAACTTTCTCCGAATTTGTGATATATCGAATAAGAACTAAAAGAGCAGAGAAAAATACTGGGACGAGGATTTCTACACTGGTTTGGACTATATGCCTTTTTTGCACTACATAATTTTTCCAGAGGAGAAGAACAAATTTTCTGCTAAATTTCGTCATGTTGAGATGTTCAGAACAAAACGTTTAGTTCACTGTCACTGTCACTTGAAGATCACCGGTGTGTGACCGGTGGTGGTGTGAAAATAAGTTGAGAAAAAAAAAAGTAAATAGTATGCTTATTTGAACCCGGCGCTTCTGTGTAAGGGCGATTCACAAATTACGTCATGAGTTTATACAAAATTCTTGACTCCGGCTTAATTTATGTACACATTATGTTTTCGTCCAGTCAGTTAGTTTTTTCTCCTTGGATAATAGATTAACTGCCAAACCGGTGTCAAATCTATTTTATGGTGTTGGTTGATCATTATTGGAATGGGTTTACACCTTATTTGGGTTTTTGGGGAAGTGACTTCCTCGCAGGTGTAGAGTCAAAGTAAATGATTTTCATCCCAAAATAGGAGTTACAAGATATGAAAGGCGAAATGTCAAATTTTACGAGAAAGGGAATGGGTAGTGGGCATTTGTGCGGTATAGGAAATGCCCCGATAACTAATCACTGCTTTTCAAAAATATCCACCGCAATCCTTCCGCTACTTGATTGGATCCGTTTCTCTTCAACGCTCGTGCTCTCCTTCCTTTCCCCCCAATCGATTGGCCTACTTTCCATGTTCTCTAACTTTCCTTATTTCCTAAAGCCAGTATTACAGAGAAAGAGTCGGAATCCAGAATAGAATATTACAACTGACCTTAACCATGCTCAAATTGATTGATTAGATTTTCTCAGAATACAATTTTTTGTAATAATCTTATTTTTACAATAAACCAACACTTTCCCAGAATCCCACACAAGGGGTAATTGAACCATAGCAAACTAGGATAAAGAGGAAAGAGGGGAATATGGCAAGCCATAGTGCCAAAAAATTTTGGCATGCAGAGAGAGCCAGCACGGGACCAGACTTTGCTTCAGAGAACGGGAAATTTGGCTTTTTTGTAGACCTGTAACTCTTAAACCAATTGACCTTTCAAAAAATTTCTTAGACAAATTCGGTGTGATTTGTTCTCAGCAAAAAATTCTATCGAAATTGATCGTTCATTTTGAAAAATGAAGCTGCTACACCAGGTTATTTTTTTCTTATGGAGTTCCGTGGGTTAAATTAGTTCCAAAAACTCACTTTTCTCATGCCACTTTTCTTAGGACAATAGGGGCTTTACGGCTTGCCATTCACTCACACGTCCCCCTTATCCTAGTTTGCTATGAACCCTATTTCACCCAAGGTCTGCTCTGACCACCAGGTCAGGCGAAAGGTGGGTGATGGGTCGATTGTGTAGCTCCCAGCCTTGTCAGAAATTGTGCCACCAAAAAGAGGCGGAAATGGCCTTCTTGCCCCTCTAGTCTAGTGGCTTTTGTCTATTTTAGCGACTAGTGGGGAAATTATTATGTTAACCGTAATATATCATGAGCCGTTGGTATTTTAACCAAACCTTACCTACCCCTTCTCCATTAAAAAGTCATTTTCTTATCAAGTTCATGACTATCAAATAAGATTGGCAACTTTGGGCCTTACCTTGGATGTTAGGCAATGCTTATAAAACGAGCACTGGACGATTTAACATGAGAAAAATCAACAAGGACATTTCACCGCAGGCCAATTTCTTATTACCTTTCTGCATGATCCATTATCCATTTGACGAAAATGTCAATCGCCATATAAACAGTTGGCCACATTCCTATTCTTCATATTAAAAATTGATTTTAGATATCTTAGTCATGAAACGGTTTTGCACCAAGGGGTTGGAGGCGTGAACGTGCTCATTGCATTCACTGTTTGTTTTTTTTATCAGTTAACTACTTTATTTCACCTCTTTTTTTTTCTTTTTTTTTTCTATACGTAATATTTATTTAACGTAACTTACAAGGGAAGTATTTCCGATGCCGGTCGTGTTTCAAAACGCCACTTATAGCATTCGATAGACCACTCCCAGTAAGTAAATTGGCGTTTCGGAAAAAAATGCAAAATGAATTTTTGGCGGGGAAATTT
>JAQIWD010001823.1:0-11025 GCA_034694825.1 Anurida granaria | reverse complement strand
AGCTGCTTTTGCCCTCATTCTATCTCAGCAACTCCTGGCCAAGCCAGTGTTGACACTGTCTGTCCGTAGTTAAAAAGTATTCGGAAATATTTTCCATTTATGACTCAACAGGCATATGGACACGCCTGTGTGTCAAATGGCACGCACACATGTCACACTTCCTTTACGTCTTGAAAAGTGAAAGCAGTTGGCTGCGGGATGAAACTTTCCCATACCTGATGTCACACCATGGTCACAAGTCCAGCCCATTAATTCCTGCAGGGAAATTAATCCGACTTAAGTAAAGTTTTGACAAATCAATCGCACTAAAGCAGGAATTTCCACATTAATTTCCTCCGCCTTAATTAATGTGTCAAAGGTCACATTAATTTCATAAGGGGCTCCTGTCACTTCTAAGCGTCTTCGCAAAAAGTTTTGAAACTGTCTTGATGGATTCTGTTGCTTCGTTACGTGCATTTTGTAATAGTAGTAAGTTCCACGTACACCTTATACAAGTAAAACCACAAATTAATAGGTACAAAAAAAGAACTGAGAAATCGATAGTATTGATCATTGAAATTACGCCTAGCTCCCCTACGGCCTGGAATCCAAAAAAAGGAAATGTGTTCCCAATTTGTGTATCAACTTGTCGTGTCTCTTTGCAATTAGGAAAGGAAAGTTTTCACTGGAATTATGGCCATGGTCTGCCTCGTTACACCATTCGGGGCCCTTCGTCCACAGGCTGGCGTTGAAGTTTTTTTAGTTTTTGGTTTTTGTGTCGTTTTGCGTCAAATATGCAAAGGAAAGGAAAATATTAGTACCCTGCTCCTTTCCCAAAAGCACTGCATCTGAACTGGAAGATTTTGTCCTTGGAAATGTATCAGTTTTGTTTAATTTAAATTCGTCGTTGTGGTTGTGAAAATTTCAATTGTTCTCTAATGTCCTCTAAAATGTCCTTACGTCCCTTCAGTTCCTCCATTCTGCATTGAAACGAAGCCACAAATCACTTGAATCATCACCACTAATTTCCGCAAACAAAAACCGTCCACCTTGTTTTCAAACGAGTTTTTACAAATTTTCTTTTAGACTTGACCACCCTCGTACCTCTGGAGTGGAATTTTCACCCTATTCCACGGACTTTTGCCATTTTGACGGGAGACTCCAAAATCGGATTTGTGATGACGGAGAAGACGGGATACTTAAAACAGAAGGATCAAGTGATGTAGTGTATCTTACACATAGGAAGCTATTCAAATATCTTCTGCTTCAGAAAGCATCATCAATCCACAAAGTGTTCTGGCCTTGTTATAATCTCCCGTCATTCTTTTCCTAAATTTTTTGCCAAAACTTAACTTTTCTTTCTTCTAAAAACTTGCTGGTTTTCTTCTAAAATTAGACTAATGAAGACGAAGTTGGAACTGCTTGTCTAATACGCAAAACACCTCCGTATGATGGCATCACATAGCTGAACTTGGTCAATTAAGTAGAATGTAAAAATTAGCGTTAAAACTTTTAGTTGAGCGTCGTTGTAATACTGAATTATGTTTACTAATTCCTTATACCCTTTGCCCTCCTTCGCTTTCCCCTTGTCAAAAACCTGTCAAAATATTCCCATCAATCCTTCCATACGGGCCTGCTTGTATTGAATATTTTGGCATTCCCTTCCAGCCCTTAAACATTTTGTTGGTTTTAGGAGCCTTGTCGTTGTGTTTGCAGAATGTGGACAAAAAGTGATGAATTATTGGGGGTGAAAGTCCAACAGACCTCTCAAAGAAAGCAAAATGTCACTTCACGCTTCACTCCTTCCCAGCATGACATTCTTGTAAAATGTATGCTTCAGAATGTCACGTCATGCACCAAACCCAAACCCTACCACCATTACTTAAAAACCTTTTAAGGAAGATCAAAATGTGGGATCCAGCCAATTGTTTGATGACAATCAATGGAAATTTCAATACAATCCAATGGTTGTGGGAAGGAGAAAGTAGAAAGCAGGAGGAGAATTTGAATCCTGCCTATTAACCTAATGGAAATTTGACTCAAAATTTAATCTCCTTCTCAAATCCGCATTTGGCATTGTCGCTATTCCTTTAATATTGGTTCCTGCGACGAATAATGCAGCAGATATTATCTCCAGCTCGTATTGGCTACGATAAAGAGCTCTTCAAACCGCTTCTGTGTAATTGTAGTACATGCGGTTGTCCCCTTTCGCTGGGAATCATTTTAAAGCCAAAAGTTTCAAAAGGAAAGTAAAAGGAAAGACGAAGGAAAAAAATGTTGAGGAAGACGACAATCTGTTACGAGATCCCTTTGTAATTCCCTATTGCCAATTCAATTCCAATCTCCTCTGGAGAAACAGTTGAAATCCGAATCCGAGGAAATGAAATCATTACCAGGACCAAAACGGCGAAGGGACTGGGACTTCTAAACTACTTTTTCCAAGCCAATAATACTTCCCTTGACGATTCAAGCAAGATTTAATGGGGGAGCAGGGAGGGAGGGTTGGCTAAAGTCATTAGATTTGAGTACACTAACTAGGAACAATGGGAATGATCTCATTCTTTAATTATTCCAGTCTCATTTTTCACTCTAAACAACTACGCCCTATTTTTGCAACAAAAAAAACAGCAAAATAGTCACAGTAGCAGGAGGAGGAGCAAGTGTATAAATGAGGGCACTCTTAGTTAATTAAAGAAAGTACGGTACTATTCCGAATGCTCCCTTGACCCAGTTTTTCCAAAATCACAATGAACCCTTCCCTGCTCCTGTCAACCTTTCTCCTATTGGGCTTGGAAAAGTGAAACAATGGTTACTTTCCAATTTAGAATGGAATTTAATTAATGGAAATGGCTACTCTTCCAAGTCTACTTTCATTTCTCCCTCTTTCTGCCAACTCTAAAGAAATGGACGTGCTGAACAAACGAAATCCATCCAGTGCTACGCAAATCAATCCGCAAGCAACGGGGGAAGGGAAGCTGGGAATGAACTTGTCCTTTGTCTTAAAAATGGGAAAGGAGAACAAAAGACAGCATTTCGACACTTTCTAATGAATTTCATTATTCTGAATTTTGTACTAAATCCATCCAGACAGAATGGCGATCTATTCGGAGTCCCATTGTCTTCTTGCAAAAATCGTTTCAATTCTATCCAGTCATCTTAAATTGAAATTGAAAATCTGCTTCTTTTGTCAAGCAGAGTAAAAGGAGGAATACGGACAGAGTGAAGGTTGAAATGTCTCAACACTTTCCAGCACCCAACCAATGAGAATCCTGAAAAGAATTTGTTAGTGTCAAGAACAGACACGGAGGTTTGGAAGCCAAATCTGAGATCCCATTTCCTTTCTGCCGTAAATGCAGGATCTTCCATTTGTTTAAATTCCCTTGTCGTCTCGTTATCATCTCAGAGAGAAATTGACTAATCGGTTCATCCGGAACATTTTTGGCTTCTGCATTTACGTGCTTGTTTTCCAAACAAATTGGTTCGTTAGGTCCGTAATTCAATTCACATTGTACCAGGGCTGAGGTTCCACGCGAGCGCCTTGTGGGGGGATGGAGAGATACAGTGTCCAATTTCATTTAAGTTAAACACTCTACTCTCCCGTTTTAATTCAGTTGACACTCGGAATGAGAGCAAGGAGAGTGGAAAGAAAGGTGACGGAGAAAGCACTTTCCTTAGATTAGTTTATGCACGGCAGTTTGCCGTGGTTTATGTCAGGGGACGGGAATGAGCAACAATTCTTAGTAGTCAAGTCTTTTAATAAAAATTTAAAAACAATTTTTTTTAAAGATAAACTTTGATAAAAGTCCCAAGGAACTTTCTGGTTTTTTGTTTCGCACGTAAAATTAAAAAAAAATCCAAAGAGGATGTCCCTTTCTATTCCCAGGTTTGGTCAGGGCGAAAGTTTTCCAAAAAAAAAAAACAATTTATAAACTGCTCTTCTATTTTTCCATCGTCAATTTATAACTTCAATTTTTACAAAGGAAACAATACAAGACAACAATAGGACATGGGGTGGGTAGGAAGAATTCACTCCGATATTCCAGATTCAGATAGATGACAACCAAATTCGGAGTACGACCGTGATCTAATGCACATTCATTTTGGTATTACTAATTTAAGTCGGTTTCATTTTCAGTGGATCTCGTGCAGCGACTATTTTACGACCGCAAACTTTAGCTCAACCCTAGTATGCGTCCTAAAAACAAATGGGAGCTGGAACAATCCCTTGCGCGGGTTCCCCTTTATGACGTGAATCCTAATTGAACTTCAATGCTTGTTAATTTAAGTAGACTAGTAAGTCAAATAGTGAGACACCTATCGGTGAAAACTGTACCAAATTAGAATGCCTTGTGAATTACCTTATGATTTGATAAAAAGCAGATAAAAAGCATCTTATTGCTAAAACTATTTTATGAAACCTCGTGGTCATTCACTTTAGTCTATTTAGTCCAAAAGTCCACATCAATTTCTGTAGTGCATATTACAAAAATTCTCCAAATCTCCTACAAGTTTTACATCCATCTTCGTCGTTCAGGACTTGGACTCAGGTAGAGACAATTTCTTGAACATTCTCAAATTTGTATATTCAAAAATAGAACATTGATATGGCTATTCTGAACCTTACCATTTAAGAAAAGAATTTTGGATTTCTATACAGGTAGAGTGTTTCTGGCAGCCAAAGGACCATGAAGTGCGGTATTGAGGACATGATTACGGGAAAGAATGTTGACGATGGGTGCTTCGATTTCATAAAATCTTCTTTTCGGATTCAGTGTAAGAATATAATTAAAAAAAAAAAGGAATAACTGAAATGTTACTTTTATTTAAATGAGAAAAGTAATCCAAAGATTCTATTTAATTTTGCAGATATGGGGGACAAGGACGTGAGTGCGTACGGGGAATTTGTCAAGGGAGGTCTTTGCATCATAGTTCCAAAATCAGCTACAATTTTTGAGATTCGTGGACCCATGAGCGTTCGGAATTATGCAACAAGGACTCTAGACGAACGGACAGATCACAGATTTCGCTTGTCCTTTGATGACGACATTGGTAAATCAAGTTTTTTTTTTAAATTAGAATTATACCTTATTTACTTGCATGCTCAAATATTCATAAATTAATAACGCTTAAGTCCGTTCTAACGATTGTATATTTTTTTCATTTTACAGCCGTGGGAATGTTCAAGTTCACCATTGATTTCCTCGCTGAGAAAGGCCTAATGGACAATTTGGTATGTTAATTTGATGATATTTGAGTTTGATGATCTCTTTTTGCTTTAAAAATGCACTCTTTCTGGAAGCTTATATCAACCTTTATAACAACCCAAATTTCTCAATTACGCATTTTAACACACGGAAACAGTAGAAAATTTGCATGCGCTATTCCCCCTTTATATATGTTACACCAAATCTCTTGCTTGATGTTATGCCTACTCTACGTAGATAGAAGATACGTGCTTCAGAGGACTTTAGTACATGCACCTCGTTTGCATCCCAATGACGCAGCCCAGTGGGTTAAGCCTCTTGAAGTCTGTCAAATTCTGCACACATCCTTTTAAATTTTAGTTGCGTAGTTGTAGCGGTTACGGTATATTATTATAGTAGTTGTGCACAATTTTCGACTGAAATAGTTAAAAATATGGAATTACTTTTCTGCTTGAATTTTATCATTTGTAGGATGAGATGGAAGGAAGCGCGAGCCTAGAACTGTCAACGATCAGCCCATCTCTGGCATTAATGATTAAGGACATTCAATTAAATAAATCGAAAAATGTCTATACCACGGATTCTTACATAATGGCTTACTTTGAAACTATGAATCCTAGTGACCTGGGACCCATTCCAAAGTTTGATTGGCACTATTTGAACGTGTTTGAACGTATGGTGAAACAAAGATAAAAAAAAGATTTTTCGATTTTCGTCAAAACGATTCTTACGAAAGATTTTAGGACTTTTCGAGGATTTTGGGACTTTTTCATAAGATTCAAATTTTTTTAGCAAGGATCATTTTCTCCATCTCGTCATAATATTGTTCAGGGAAAAGCTAATACTTCCAACTGCCGTGATCCATGCACATTTATTTTGTGATAATTAATTTAGTTTACCGGCGTCTTTCGCCATGCGCATACTTTTCGAGCGCTTACTTTACGACAGTACCTAAATATGCGTCATAAAAAACAAACTGTCAAGTCGAGTCTTTGGTTCCAATGCGCCACCTGTTAAACCTACCAAGCTTTCCTCTTTGTTCGAAATCACTTTCGCCAAGGAGAAATGTTTCTGAATCACATTGGGAACAATAAAGGAAAGGGGTGACAGGAAACGTGCGTGTAGGCGGACTTTCTTTTGAACTATAAAAAGCTAAGCTGTTATGACCCAAATTTCCCAGTATTAGTCATTGTTCTAGAATTCTAAGTTTAGAAAAGTCAACATGACGCGGGAAATGTCCCCGCGTCATGAACTTTCCAGGAATTTTTGAATGGAGGGACACGAAAGGAGCAGAGTTCAGAGGAAGTATATCGTCGATCCTTAACAAATTTTGTCCTTCCTTGCTTCAGAAAGCTTCATAATACAACAAATAATTGTTAAAATGAATGTGAGATCCTTAGCTTAGCGACTCCGGTAGTCATTTCTTTCTCCAGTTTAATTTGCCACGACCTTTTAGACGCAAAAAAAATTCACCGAATCGCAAACTTTTTAAGATTTTGATTCTTAATCTTATATCCATCGGCCGAGTTTCCAAGCAATTTAAATTGCAACTGCACTATTGGGGACGGCAAGAAACCATCCTTACAAATTAGATCCCAAAACATTCAAAAATCCATCCCACCGTAGTATTCCTACGTCTTCCGGCCTGACTATAAATAAACCCCCAGTAACTTCCACTCTGAAATGCTCAAGTTCCCAACGCCACGGCGTTATGTTTAGAAGCCTAAAGAGAATATGCTAAGAGTTGGGAAAGTGATTTAGTGAGCTCACATAATGATGTGCCACGCCACGGCCCACACTCCGCGGGGTCTCTCAAGGAAGTTATAGACTTTGGCCTGGTATTTTCTATAGCGGGCATCTCGTCTGCTCGTCCTGAAAAATTAAACAATCCATACATGTGTCTCTGGAGTATCGTAGAAATCTGTAAAAGCAGGGAAAGTGAGTGAAGGTTGTTGAAGAAGGGAGAAGGAGATGAGAGTTCATCAGCATCCTCAGCAACATGGGCTGAAGCCTTAAGGTCAAGAAGGAAGAAAGAAGAAGATGCATTTGGAAGTGACAAATGCTCCTCCTCATCAGTTGAAGTAGGAAAAGAAGGAGAGGAATGGAAAAGGATTCGAACCTCATCCCTTTAATGGATTGAAGAATCATTCGTCTAGAACCTGTAAACAGTCGTTGTGGTCCGCGCTGGAGAAAGCTCCTTTCTTTTCCCATTAGGCTCAATTTATTTTCAGGTGGATAAAGACAAAGGGAAAGCTTGGAGGAGGCTGTTGAACCGACACTAACCTGAGTCCTAAAGGTCGTCCCAAGAGGCTTTTCCTCTGATGGATCAGCGATCCGGCTGAGCTCGTTGGCAGCGTCCCTCCGGTGTCCTTCTCGATAGGACTGTTTAGATAACCAAGGCCCAGAAGGAACAATTGCATAAAAATGACAAAACAAACAGAGGAAGGGATTAAAAACCACTTTCACCGGCTCAATTGAACACATTTCAACAGGCGGGTTTGACTTGTAAATCCAACGCCTCCAGTCCCCTTCTATCTAAATGGATTCCCTACTTGTCACCTTTCCGCAAAGTGATTTTCACGAGCGCGAAACTTAATGGTAATCGAATTGGCAGTGCTTAGAAAAGGGGACGACGGCTTGACATTTAAGGTTGAAGGTCTTTGGGGAAGAAGTGGATGTCCTAGAGTGTGCTCGGGGATTAAAGCCCTCTTACCCCATTCAATTAAATAAGGACCCCAGATTTAAGCATAAACTCCTTCGCAGTCCATTACGTTAAGGATGGCACTTAGCTTTAGTTCCACTTCCTTAATGGTAATTTCAGAAGAAGACAAAAGGGTTTGGGATGACGAAAAATGCCACTGTTCCCCTGGTTTTAGTTAAAAGAAGAAAATTCACTTCTTCCTTTCACTTGGAAACTTGAGCAGCAGCCTCCCTTTGTTTTCATTTTGACTACAGAAATGCTTTCACCCGCCCTCAACTTCCTATTATTTATCATCCACCGCCGCCGTCGCCGCTTTCTGGCTTAAGGTTTATCCCTTTTGTTGTGTTGGAAAACACGGCGTGCCGGTGATTGATGGCGGTGGGAGATGAAATCAGACCTTTCTCCTTTGATTCTGCTTTCTCTTCCGGATTATCATAAGGAAGAGTCATCACTTTTCATCTCCTACCTCCAGCTGCTGCTAGGAAAACTTAAATTGGTCGGAAGTATCCCGGCTCATAAAGCTTCCAAATACTTTCATAACTTTCCTACCGGAGCAACGTGCTCCGGTAGAAAAGCTCATTGTGCTATTGTGCATGATGCTGCCTTAAGTGATCATTAGGAAGATCGTCCCCGTGGTTACTTTCATGAGTTTAATAACTTTGCAATTCAATTCCCAAAATTACATTTCCGGAAACCCCGGCCGGTTCCCGGGTTTCCAACTTTTCATTCTGGCAGCTTGAATTCAATTATGCCCAACCCATCATCACCGTCGCCTCCACATTCTAAAACTTGCACTTCTTTTCCAAATTTTAAGACCAACAACGGAGGAACCAATCAAAGAAAGTTTGTGCTAAAATAATTCTGAAGGGAATTTAGTCATCCATGGGACGGGCGCGCGTGCTGCTCGGTTCGGTGTGAGAATCAACAGATGCTCTTTCGGAATCGAACATTTTTTGGCCCCACCGCTAAAATGTGCATCAAAAGATGTTCTGGAATAAATGAAATGAAATTAAAGTTCAAAGGAACATCAATCCCTTTTAATTCAGTACCCCTCGCGCTTTGCTGCATTTCACAACATTGGCTAGTGGGGCAAAATGGAAATGATAATTTGTGCTTACATGACATACCATTCAGGATCTCCGTCATTGGCCATGATCACTCGACGCTGCTTCCCGTTGTTATTGATTTGTAAGAATTCCAGCGTCAGTTTGAAGCCGGGGCTGGAGGCAGCTCTGGAACAGCCCAGTAGAGTTTTGGAAGGTTTCAAACTTAATTGGTTCGAAGAGGATGATGTTTCAATTCCAAAAATAAATAGAGGGAAGACAAATAATGGTTCTGCGAGCTTTTGGATCTGGGAGTCAGGATCCTAGGTCGACCTGATTTTAGCACCGAAACTGCTATGGCTTCTTATCCTTTTGGCTACCCGCTAGCACCACATTTATTGCCCCGAAGCCACCACCCCTGGCAGACTCCTAAATTGAAAGGCCTCGGTAAAATCTGGTAAACGGAGGACTATAAATCATTTCTTATCAAACTGCTACTTCTTTTCTGTAGACTCAACTGTTCACTTTTGATCCCCATCGGTGGACTCTTATTCAATCCAGGCCTTTTTTCTTTAAAAAATGAGCACTGAATTCCGCCAAAAAATCAGACCCACCACTTAAAATCATCCCAAGCGTCTCCCTTTTTATGGCGTTTCTAATTGAAATTTGTAATCTCTTGGTACTATCTCGGCGGAGTTGCGACGGAGAGAATTTAATGTTTCTGCCCTTTAAACTTTCACTTCCGGTTTTCACTTTCGGTTGAAACAATTGTATCGACCACTCCTTTCATTCCACATTTATACCCCTTTTGTTCACTTTTGAGATACAAATTGAAATCGTAATAGGAGCAGACGAAGTCGAAAGTGGAGTAGTGCCTTGAACAAAACTTGAAAGGAGACTAGAAGAAGACATTAAGATTGTGAGAATATAAACAGGAGCACCCGCTGCTTTTCCTCCTTCCCTTTTACCGGGTAGAATAAAACCACCCACAATTCACGTTACTGCGCCAAGATATGGGCGCTTGCGTCCGCTTTCGTTGGAAACATGCTTATTAATCCAAAATAAGCAACTAAGCGCTGCGGCATTTTTTGTATAAGAATGTTTTGCGTTAAAATTTTTGCAAGTTTGGGTGTGTATTGAAATTTGTGCGAAAATGGCTGAAGGCGACAGTCGTGGGGTTTTGTGTGTCACAACTTTCTCCCCCGGAGAAAGTAAGTTACTGGAAAGATTTGGACATGAGGGGTTAAGGGATAGGAGATGGAAAGGAGTTTTGGAGTCCTATTTGGATCACATGGGTTGGTATATAAATGAAGCATGCAATAGTAACGCTCCCTTGTCTAATATTTATTCACTTTTTGTCTAGAATTGTATACTCCAGTACTCTGTTTACAAGTTCTTTAAACTGGAGGGAGGACGCGCCGGTATCATCCCGGAGAAAGTAAGGCAAACTTTCACTTTGGACGTTTCAATTATTCCAGCTTCATGAAATGGCTTGTTGTTGATTGGCTTAATTGCCTGGAGGGCCACTTTCATCTCGACTTAATCTACTCGTGTTTCCGAAAACAATTCAAAAGTGGAACAGGTTGATGATTCAAAAGAATCTCGAGAGACACTGCTAGAGGGGAACGGTTTCATTTTCTCTGAGATAAAACTGATGCCAGGGGGAGCCTGAATTATTAACGTCAAATGAGTTCTGGAAGATTGAGCCTGGCACGCCAGGCACAACAGGGACGAAAGGTACAGGTGGAAAAGTTAATAAAAATTTAAAAATGGATAAAACTTTGATAAAAACCCCAAGGAACTTTCTTCCTTTTGTTTCGCACGCAACGCTTTAATCCAAAAAGGATGTATACCTTTCTATTCCCACCCAATTCTGTGTTCAGTATGAAAGTTCTCACAAATATAAACCTAGCAGCGACTATTTTTTCGATCGTTCAACCTCAACTTCCTCAACCCCCTCAACGTAGCTCAACAAAATGTCACCCAAATTCAGTCTGGGAGAACTCTCTATCTATAGACAGCAGGGTTAACTTTGGATAGATTCATTCTGGCTAAACATAGACACCCTGTCTATGTATGAGACTTTCTCTAAATTGAC
>JAQIWD010001822.1:0-11029 GCA_034694825.1 Anurida granaria | reverse complement strand
AATTACATTTCTCTTCTCGTTTGGTTAGGTTAGGTTCAAGTTGAGCGTGCACTTGGTCGCCCGTTAACGTCTAGTGGAATGGGGGAATGGTTGTATGGAAGAAAGGAGAAGAGGAGTGTCTTTTTGGTTTTCCTTCTCTTCCATGCCCTCCGTGTGTCTTCGTTTCTTCTTTTTCCTCCAGCAGAGAAAAAAATTACCGTGCCAATAGCATTTCCTTTAGTCAATGATTGCCTGTGCTTTTGGCATGGGACTGACGGACATTTCTGTCCAACTGCACACACGGATTATGTTTCATTAATAATAGGATTCAAATATTTCTGTTTTCCACTCTACCCATACGGGATAAAACGATGAGCTTGTGGCAACTGTCAAGTACTTGGGACTCCTACCCGACGTTTCAAGGCAAGTTTTGGCAAAAGATTCAAAACTTTCGATACTTTTGATTTTTTTTTTTTTTTTTTTTTTTAAAAAGGGGCGCTTGGTTTTCTTTGTTTTGCAGCTGCAATTGCAATTCAGTCAAAAATTTTGTACCCGCCTGCCTGCATTTTGGGAGAGTCAGGACCAAATAATTTACTACGCTCAGCAGTAATGTTTTCATAAAATTGCAATATGGACTCAACTCAAATCCTCTCTGGCAAAAGTATCTTCTCAGAACATTGGCAAAGTGGATTTGGCCAAAACGTGTTTGTTAAAACCTCTAAATATTGCAAAATGCTTGCCAGTATTTCTTGTAAATCGGCCATTTTTTTGCAGGAGGAAACAAGAATATTTGTGCGGCTGGGAATCAGTGCCGAGTTGATCTTTTGTCGACAATTACAACTTTCATGGAATCACCGCCATAATTCGTTGGATTCGCGTATTCTGGAATTCCGGTATTCCGAGGATGCACGAAACGTTCAGACGAAGCCGGCACTTGAAATGACGCTGGAATGTATACGAGCCATTCAAATGTTGGGCCAAATTGTGAACGCATCTGAACAACGTAGGTGTTTACTCTTCCCTCGGCTGCGTCTCAGTCGATAATTATATTTTTCGTTAATCGGCTTCGGGATCATTGGCCCAATGTAGAAATCCCAATTCCTTTTTCAGCTCATTACAATTTGGCCAACTTACCGCACTTTTTGGTTGATACCCACATATTCAGATGCTAACGCTCATTGTTCCGGTTCTGGAGAGATTCCTGGATGCTGTGCAGCTCCCGCGGCGCTCAGCTGAAGTGATGCTACGCCAGGAGTTTAGTTTATAAAAACTTATCAAAATTGGTCCGCAGTATCTGCAGGTTTGTCCATGAAACTTTCTTGCGCCCTCCCACCTCAACCTTCTTAATTCTTGTTTGAAAATCTAGGAAATTCGAGCACTGATGAGCCAATCCGTGGAGATGAGGACAAAATTGGAGTTGGCAATAAAGAATTCTAGACACCTAGCTCCCAAGCAAGCGGAAATGCAAGAGAACGCTACATATACCATCCCCCTCAGCCCCTGTGATTGGTTCCATTTAGCTCAAGAATGATTTTAGTAACTTTTCCTAACACACAAGATCAGCAGTAGGAGTTTTTTCTTAAACTTTTATTCAAAATCTTCCAATTTTTAATTGTCGAGTAAATTCTTCTTTACTAAATCGCTAGCTGATCTTTTTGAGCTTTGACTCGTTTGCGCATCATTGTGCAATCCACCCAGAAGAGTCGAGTGACGCTTTTTTTTGTTACAAGCCCCTCCCACAATATGTCCAGTTTTATATTAATGAATTTATCAAGAGTGTAACTTTTCCTGTTCATTTTGTATGCCTAAATATCCAGTAATATGTATTGGAGACTTGAAAATCCAAGTGGAAGAGCTTTTTGATGATGGTGGAAGTTGTGTTGATTGAAATGGAAGTGAATTTTAATCTGAATATGATGAATATCAACGCATCATGAAGGCAGCCTTTGAAGCCGCTTCAGGACAATAATTGGGAATCTGAGGATATTGAATTGAGCCGGATCGCATTTTGAGATTAGATAGCTTTCATGATTTAGGAATGACGATATTAAGTCACGTTTTTTTTGGATTTATTTCTTCTTGAAATTTCGAGTTAGTACTTCAATGAACTAATTATTAAGTCGTTTGGATTTATTCTCATCACTTTTAAAATGAAATTGCCAACTAAGGCAACCCAGATGCGCAGGAGGTAAAACTGATGGTTATGACCTCCCTCCGGGTCAAAAGTTCAAAAAAGTTAAAAAGACCTCACCAAAGCAAACTAATTCGCTTTTTGTCGAACAATTTATTTTACGTTAAGTTAAGTCAAGTTTTCTATTGTAATTTAAAATTAAATTCTAAATTGTTGTAAATTTTAAATCTGTACTTGTAATTTTATGGTTTTGCTTCTTCTTTCGGTAGATTCGTCTAGTTTCCACCCACCCTCAACTCCCGCAATACAGGCCCAAAAAACCCGTTTGGTGCAGGGGTAATTCCCGCTTTGATTTTCGCTTTATACAAATGTCAACCAATGTAAATGAAATCAAGCCACGTTTTTGTAAGCATGAAAATAGCCTAGTACATCTGAACACATTCGTGCGTTAACACGCACATATTGTGCGTGTTAATTTTCTTATACAAAATATTTAGTAATACTACATTTAACACAATGTTCATGCTCATCTTTTTTATGTATTTTAAAGTGCTCACTTGGACGAACATTCCCTCTTAAAAAAGATTGTCATCACGCTTGTGTATGCCGTAGTGAAGATGGATTTCGCACCACTTGTATAGACATCGGAAATAACTCGTATAAATGCTCCCGTCACGTCTGCACCAGTCACATATCCCAAAAAGGTCATTTCGAAAAACATACGTCCAATTTTCAGCATTCGTTTATTTTGGGAAACTTGTTTGTGCAAGGACTCGAAACACTCATCCACTTTAAAATCAACGTCCCAAATTGGTTCATTGTTTTAAACTTGTTGATTTTTTTTTCTTTACTTTGATAGCAGTCTTAAACATTCTACCTTGACCGGTTTCAGATTTCCTCGCATGCAAGGTGAATTTCACATTCCTGCGTAAAAGCACTATAATGCCATGTGGCAAATTTTAAGGTTTATGGCATTCATTGTAGCTTCCTACTAAATTTAGAATGAAGTTAAACCCAAAAAACAGTAGCTACATATACTTTCAATTCCAGTGCCCATTTGGAATAACATTTTCATTGGAATCAGACTGTAAAGATGTTTGCACCGTTCCGGTTAGTCCAATTGGATTTTGTTACGAAAACATTTTGGGCAGTTTTGGGCCAATGTAAGGACACTATTTTACGTCGTTCAACGATTGTGGAAGAAGGGGTTGTAGAAGGTGTGGCAATTGCCGGCTAATTTTTATGACGGCTTTACAAGGATACATTTGCGATTACGATTAAAACCATGTGTGGTCCATGCCTAATGGATTTGATGAAACGTGAATTTGAAGACATGTAAAAACAAAATATATTTTAATTACAGCAAAATACGTTGTCGTTAGAAACATTCCTTTCAGCTTAACTAATTGAATTTCTTGGTTTTTCTTTGACCTGTAGAGTGATATTTAAAATTTATTTACATCTTAAACATCACTACTTAGCAAAGCTATATATTACAAAGCTTTAAGTCAACCATAGGCGAAACCTGGACATATTATTTATTTTATTGCAAAGGCGCGTATAGTCTGAGGGAGTCATTCATTTGAACAGGTAACTGCAAAAACTAGGGAATATTTTTGAAATGGAACGAAGCACACCTCCGCTGTTTGCCAATTAATAAAACGGAATGGCGGCATCCCTGTAGCGGTGAATAAATTCTTGCAACAATCAGCATTTTAAGAGCAAAAAAAAATACAAAAAGGAAAAGATGATTTGGAAATCAATAGATATATTCCAACTATGCAGATTTATATCTCCATATACTCAAAATTTATATATATATATAAAACTTTGTCGCTGTTTACATGTGAATGGTCAAAATTCCAAACTTTTATCATTTTTAGCACTTAATCCTCCTTCTGTAACTTAATATCTTGATATTCAAATGTGCATCATTTCGTGAATGGGAGGGTTGAAAAAGGATTTTAGTTCCTTGATTCCTTGGAAATTGACATGAAGAGGAGAATATTTGTTGATAATAAAAGTTAACAATGGGGTTCAATATTTTTTTAAAAGGTTTTTGACATGATAATTGAAAAAGTTCGAATGGTATAAAATATTTAATGCATTGACAGCTCCCATTCAAATTAGGGGCAAATACCTCAAGCAATAATTCTTTTGAAACTACATCAAAAGTAATATTGGCTTCAGCAGAAACAGATTAGACGTGGAAGGGAAAACTCCAACAAAATAAGGTTGGTATTGTCTAAAATTTATAAAGAGAACGTATGAGTAAATAAAGGAATGTTCATTACACTTAAAAGCGGAATCGCATAGCAATAGCAGTAGCGAATACTCCGCTCCAATTCCCAAAAATTACGTATTTACATAATTTCCATTCAATCATATCGTTTTATAATGTTTTTTAGATCCCTCCAACCCTATATGATCAGCCTGATTTCATTATTCTTGCATAAAATAAAATTATAATCGCCTCTACGAAAATGAAAATTTTGTGTAATATTTTAATTTTTGAAGATTTCAGGATTATCCAATGTGCGAACCTAAAATGAAGATTTTTTTTTTAACGATGGTATTCGCATTTGTAAGTGCTGGAGAACCCGTTCACGATGCCTATAGAAGATGTAGCGTGTCAACAATTGTAAATGGGGTTCCAGAAAAGCCAACAGACTGGGTTTGTGAATGCACGTTGTCCTCCGACACATGCAACCGCATATATCCAACGACGCTAGCCGAGGGAAAGGAGTCAAAAGCTTGTCGAAATAGAATCGGTTGTCACGACCTTAAAAAATTTAAAATATGCTGTGCTTTCTACACTCGTGAAGGCCATGTGGTTCAAGATTTGTTGGACAAATGTCAAGTCACCGTAATCAAAAGTGGGGTAATCCAGGAGCCTGCCGAGAAGAAATGTGCATGTGTTGCCAAAAAATCAAGTTGCCCTACAGATAAGCCCAAAACTCTCCACCCGTACAAGGAGCGTTATGATTGTGAATCGAGGTTGCACTGCAATTCAGACCAGGAGCCGTGTTGTTACCTTGGAGGTGGGTTACACGCTCCAGGTGTATGTATCCTCATGTCAACAGAGGCTGACGGGAAACATCCGTTTCTCTGGTCTACGCGTTGTATCTGTTCTTATATGAACCAGGGTTGCCAACGTGACTTTCCTACGGTGCCTTACTTGGGTTTTTGGAGGGATGTCTGCAACCATCGTTTAGCATGTGCAGACTACCGCCCTTGTTGCAATTATGGTAACAGAAAAAGTTATGCAGCTGTATGTAATATCACACTGGCTAAAATGGACGGTTCAAAAAGTAAGGACTCATTTCGGTGCTATTGCGGGCATCCTGATGAGAATTGTCCACCGCCCAGTGCGTCAATCTTCCGTGGAAAGGAAACAACCGAATGCGGATTGGAAATCGGCTGCAAAAACACGGACAGAGTTTGTTGTGAAATTGGGTCCAACCATCAAATCCGAAAAACCACATGTTCTATGGCTCCAGTTTCTACAAAGAAATACAAAGATTATGAATGCACTTGTGCCGTAAGTTTCTTACTCTTTTCTGCTATCACAAAATTGTCAGTGAGCGTACCAAAATCAGTATTCCTAATTTGACACCTATTGATCCAGTTTAGTCTTTCCAACAATTTAAGGACAAAGTTGGGCATAAAAATAGCACAATTTTATGCAATACTAAAATGCACGGCGTATTTGATATATTATATTTTATAACCATAAACTAACTTGTACAATCTAAAAACGATTTTACGAAATGTAAGTTAACCATTCCTCCATCGGATTAAGTTTTATTCATTTATTTTTATAGGCTATTGGAAAATGTCCAAATGATACTACCGTCATTGATCGTGAGACTGGATACGATGCGATTTCATGCAATGATGGAATTGGTTGCAATGCGCAGACGCAAGTTGCATGTTGCCGCTTTGGAAACGACAAGCTTCTCCAAACCAGCTGTAAATTAACGTTAAAAAACGACACCGTTACAGAGACCAAGTATAGATACTGCGAATGTGTACCATCTAGCAAAAAGTGTGTATTGGATATACTGCAAACGCTTCAGGTAGGGGAGGAGCGAACAGAATGTGAGTCCGGCCTTGCTTGTGACACCTCCAAGGAAGAACCTTGTTGTTACTTCAGAAGGGCGAGACATGTCATCATTGGTTGTGAAATAACAACATTGGAAGGTCCTGATCAGATTACGCTCCTACGCTCTTGCGAGTGTTTGCCGGAAAGTAGTTGCTCCAAGCGAGGCATCCGCTATGTACCGCTTTATCGTGGTGAGGAATACGACACTTGTTTCGACAAATTAAACTGCAACAAGTATAAAACAGTTCCGTGTTGCAGCGTCGGGTCTGGAAAACATATCGAAATTGCTGGTTAAATGATATAAAGTAAAAGTCAAATAACTAATAACAGTTAGTTTGGGAACACTATCATATAGTTGATGTCAATAATAATAAATAAACTTCAGCATTACAATTAGGCCGTTATCAGATACTATTGCTCCAGTCCTTGCTATATCTTAGAATAATAAGTTGTAGGATTATTCGTCCTTCTTAAAATTTTCAATGAAAAATAGAACACTTAATAAAGAGTCTTTTGAGGTCACTTTAGGACATTAATTCCGCATTTTGTGTCGCGTGACTTTTGTTAGCCAATTAAATTTGGTTAGTTTACGCTGGGTTCTCAGGAGCACAACCACTCCCTTTCTTGTTAATATAACAGCTTTAGCTTCCTGATTCCTTATAACAGGAAAATGGCTGTGGGAGTTCCCACACTATCAACTTTCACATAATAACTGATAAGCATTAATGCACTGTTCCCGGCTTGTAGATTTCGTGAAAGGTGGAGAATCACTATAAGCGGAATCGGGTGGACAAATTAAAATATTGCCAAGTACAATAAATATTGAAAGGAACATGTAGAAGTATATGGATTATTGTAAGTCTGAAAGGTTTTCTGGACTGTCAATCGATAATAAATTACTGGAAAGACTTATTGCCACATATATATATAGGGTCATCATATCATGATTAGGAATAATCCAAATAAGAATTAATGCATAGCATGATTTTCCACCGTTAAATATGTAATGCAAAAAGTATTGTCAAGTCTAATTAGAAATTATAAACATTAAGTGTAAAATATTTCTATTCGTCGATAAATAAAAGTTTTACCCGTCTAATATATATTTTTTAAATCAGGATTGTGTCCCTTATCAGTTTAAAAAATCCGGTTTCAAAACCTTAAAATAAACAATGGAACAATTAGCACTCTAATTACACAAATTAAATCTCCTTTACAGTTTAATTGTTCCTACACCGGGTTAACCTTGGACTTCACTCTGTATAAACTTTCCAACCCAAATTCCAAATTTAGTTTCACTACACAGCTGCTAGGTTCCTTATACACATATTTAGTAGTTTCACTTAATATTTTCTGTTTTTAATGTCGCTACACACTTCAGTCGGGGTTTTATTTCCTGTCCGCTCCATTTGACTACTTTGTTCTTGCCAATTGTGGGTTATTCGCAGATGCACAAGTTCATTATTCCTCGCATGAAATCAACGCACTAAAAAGGTTACCCTGTTTTCAAAAATAAAAGTAAAAATACAATTAGCACAACTATTTCATTCTACTTACTTAACCTATTCATCAGCCCGCGCACCCTAACCTGACCTAACCTTTGCCTACCTTTTCATTCCCGTAACCTAAGAAACCTAATTATTTTCTGCCCGTAACTTTTCCTAACCTAATCCTTTTCTACAATTTTCTTCCTTGTCCTAACCTGACCTTGACCATTTTACTTTGTATTTTATTTAACCTGTCCTAACCTAAGTAACCTTTTCTCAAATGCCTTTTCTATTATTTTTGTTTTTTATCATTTGTGATGTATCATTCCATTTCAACTGCCCAAAAAGTACGTTTTTCAAAAAAAATTGATTGCTGCAATTTTTTAGTAAATATTGGACAAGTACGTATTAATTAAATAGTGGATCCAATATTTTATTTTCCGATTGTGGGCATTTGACAAGAGAAACTGATTTTCAAACACAGAAGCACGGGCATGTAGAATCCCGAGAAGCAGAGCTTTTGATTGTTTTTCATCCCACTCCGCTAATACATTGCACTTTCTCACCGATTTTCGAAGAAATGGTTATGAATACCTTACGGGTTTTGTGTCCTAAACTTTCCCCTTCCCGACGAGACGCGTAACGGAACGTAACCTGAACCTTTTCCAAATTCCAAACCCATAACGTTTACAACCTAACCTTTTCTCCGCCATGTCCTAACCTAACCTTAACCCTTTATACCCATTTGAGCTCGTAATCTAACCTAACCGTTTCTGAAAAGGTTAGGTTACGTTGCTAAGGTTACGAGGCAATTTGTTATCCCTTTCATCTGTAGTTTTGCCCTCGCGTGGGCAAACAAATGGCTCAGGATTTCCAAAGGAACGACGCCTACCTCCTAAGATATTTAAGAGGTTTGCTTTTAAGAGGACATTTGTACAACTCTGTGTCATAAAATATACTAATTATAAATATATACCAAACCTACCCGTATTCCGATATGCAAGATAATATAAAACATGATTTTTTATGAAAATATCAGTTTCCAAACGTTTCTTTTTAAAAAAGCACGTGAGTTCAATATCAATTTGGGAGACGAGGTGAAGGGCCCACAAAAATGTTCAAAATTTTCACCTTCATTTTGCTCAGCCGCGTTATTTTCTCCAACTGTGTTATTTCTAAGCTCACGTTTGGAGAAAGTGAGTACGATGTAAGTATTCCCGTAGACAATCGCACCATTTTAGAACATTTAAGATTCCTGCCACACAAGGGGAGCCTTGTGTGAGTGCAATAAATATTTTTTAACTGCATATTTTAAAGTCAAAACTGAAGTGGTTGTTTGGATAATGGATGGTTCTTAAGTGATTGATTCGATTATGTGACACGGCAAATGGCCTTTTTGTAGTTTTGAAAGTGTTCACTTTGTGTATTCCAGTTTTTTAACAATTTGAAAATTGGTTGATTCGAAAGTACTGGAAATGATATTCCAAACGGTTTGGGATGTCAGAAATACAACAAAAAAAGATGTGGATTAGTTTTTTCTCCAATTTTCTGATTGAAGTTGAATGGTTGAGCACAGAAAAGTATTTCCGTCTATGTTGTTGACCAATGGATTTGGATTTGCAGTTTGCTGCTGATGTGGATACTGGGTATGCTGTTTTTCTCCGTAATATCACGGTTCTCAACAATAAGTCCCATTGAAAAACAACTTAACATAAATGAACAGTGGGAGTGATTACTACATTCCTTCCTTAAATTACAACTCCCTAAAAAAATTTCCTGCGCTTGGACGGGCCAAACAATTAGGGACAGGATAAGCACTTTTGAAATTTAGAAACACCTACGACACTGATTAAAATACTTGAAAGCTAGCCTTGCGTAAAGATGTTGCTGCTGATCAGCTACCCTGTTTATTAGGCGGAACCAAAAACTAGTTTACACTTTCTCGTGTGTGCAAGTTGGTATACATTTGCTTTAACTCAACGTCTTAAAGCTGAGTAAATAAAAATTGACGCTCAACGTCTTTCCCACCCCCTACACCAGTATTGAGGTTACTAAATTTTTAAGAAAAATCTAACCAACGTAAAAGTAAGTGCTGCATCGTTAATACTCTTTTATTTCCTTCGTGACCCGATGTCGGGAATGAACGCTGCGCCGATGACCTGTCGCTGGTGACCTGATGCGGATGAAGATGATGGTGCGGAATGGAAGGTGTACACACACCTTTTATTCCGTACAAAATAAGAAATGAACAGGGCCAAAAGGTGTGTAAAGTAAAATGTAATAGTCTAGGGGGCCGGTGGAGTAGGAAATGTGTGATGGACGACGAGGCGAGGAAGATCCTGGGCTGAAATGGGTCGTGGACTACGAAGTCCCGGCTCGTGGAGGTGGCCCAAGGTGGCGTTCCGGAGTGAGGAGGTTGTGACTAGGGGGTACGGAACGTCCACCGTCCCCCGACAATTGATATCTTCCGGTCTGGCCATCCTCCTCCTCTACATCATGGCATTCGGTATATCGACCTTCGACTTTTATAATTATCCTAAAAAAGTTGTAATAGCCATATATAAATAAAAAATCAGTAGAAACTGTGTAGTTATACCAGAGTGGAAATTGATTGATTAATAGGATTAGGGAGATGAGACTGACTGTGTTTATAAAAAAAAGATGAAAATGATGAGAATGGCGTTCATCATACCGATGAACGCCAGACTGCCTGCTTGGTCAAGCGGGATAAGAATTATTTATCCTAAATTATTATGGAGAACCATTAACAGGATAAGTTTAATGAGACTGCTTAGTTGGTTAAGAAAAATGAGAATGATGTGATGAGGCCGAATTTGACGCATGGTTAGCGATGAAAATGATAACATAATTTGATGGAATGATAAGAGGCCCGGCTTGGCCGTTGGTTGCCATTGCAGTCAGGATGTCGCAACCTGTTTCGATTTGTTGATATACTTTAAATATAAACTTTATATGCGAAATCTGAGGAATTGTTGCCATGGCAACCAGAATGATAAAACTATGCTTTTAATTGCACAAAAACATGAGATGTACAGACGGTGATGAATTTTATAATTTACAATGAGAAGGACATTTGTTAAAGACAATTAACACATTTGGATACTATGAATTGCAATTTTAGTTTTGCTTCAAACTCATTTGTACAATAATACCAGGTTGCATCAATTAAGTTTTTAGAGCATTTCCACCTTGTATGTATGTATGTTCTATAGGAGGGAGGGAGTATGCCATTGATTAGGTCATCCTCATCTCGCGCCGACCAGGCCACCAATTGGGCCCATTTCGGTCACTCCTTTAATGAACAGC
>JAQIWD010001821.1:0-11032 GCA_034694825.1 Anurida granaria | reverse complement strand
CTTGTAACAACCGGGTATCGAAGGGTAACAAGGTCAACCGAGGTTGTTGACAGCTCTACGGGCGGTCATGTCCTTAACTGGAATGTCGTCGTAGACTCATCCTCTGCGTTTCCCCAGCATCTGCTGGTTTTCTTCAAAGTTACAATGGGTCACTTGATCCCTTCATTCCATCTCAAAGAACAGACAATGGTCCTAACATTGATGAAAAGAAGAGGACAAAAAGCTTCTTGAGTAACAAAGGGGTTAATACTCAGACTCCTTTGTATCAAATTCCATTACTGGAAAACATAAAACCTTCTTAAATTCCTTTTGCTTGGAGATCACGTGGAGATGGAAAGGAAACAATGGAGCCCAAGTTTGGACCGCCGGTGGCTGGTGATAAGTGGGACGGCGGCAGTGGCAGAAGATTTCCGCACACCCGACAGCCAGTTGTCAAAAGCGCAACAAGGGACTTTCTCCCTATGCCCCGTTCTGCCACCGTTCAATTTTTAAGAAACCTTCCCTGCATTTTCCAAAGAAACGCATAAGGGATTCAGGGAATTGTTTGAGTGGCGTTTCCAAATTTGGATTCGATCATACCGCCGCCATCCTGTCAACCAGGTTTTTAATCCATAAAAGTTTCAGAGACGTGGACGGATTTATGCAGCGGTTTCTCCACTTTGGGATCCGTCAATCAAAATCAACCACACACGGCGGTCTCAGGTTCGGCGGTACATTCGTGGCATAAAGTGGCGGGTTGAGTGATGACGTTTACCGGTGTGCCCAGCTGTGCCACAATTGCGGTCAACCTGGGCATGCCCCTGGAAATGCCCAACTCCGGCTCCAAAAATGAGTTTCAATTAAGGTAAAAGGTAAGGGGGGGGTGCTTGTTAAAATCCTTTAAGGGGTCGAGAAGGACGTCCGCAATGCTGGGGGAGGGGGGGGGGCTCTGGGACAGGCAAAAATTTCCTATCTTTTGTGTTTTAAAAAGTGGACGAAGAAGGGGGTGGGGTACCAAAAAACCCTCGTCCACGCCGACGTCCTTTTTGAATGCCCCCTAAAATTAATTTTGAAGTCTGGGGTGGAATAGTGGGAAAAGGCACTCAGATGCTCATTTCCAAGGATTAATTACACCAGGGTCAACCACAGCGGGGGGGGGGGGCGCAGCGTTGGAATTCTCAGCTTATTTAATCGGCTTAATTGAGACACTTTGAGGTTTTAGATGCTCGAAAGCCGGGAGTGCCTCGGGGCTCAAATGGAAACAAGAACGTGCGGCATGAATTGAAAAGATTTCCTTCTTTTTAATCTACTGCAAAATTAGGGAATGAGTAATGTGGGCTGAGGTGGTGGAGATTACACAAGTTTTGCAAACAAAGGGAGAAAGTAGAACCGGTGAAAGGGATGAAGGAAATGATTAAGGGAGTGGCAGGCTGGAATGACTCAAACCTCCGAAATTAGCAGAAACTTTTCTAATTCTGCAGAGGAAGCTCGGAAATTGAGTATTTCAATCATGGTTCCCAAGAACAAAGGAGTTGGAAATTTTGAATTTTTGCGCTCATTTTCCAAGGTTGAGCCCCTGCCTGGTGAAATGTTTTTGGGTCCTTATTTTAATGGATCCTTTCGGTTTCAGTGAACGACTCCTCTGAGGGTTTACTTTTTAGAATTATTATTTCTCTGGCACAATTTCTCATGTCAGTAGTAGTGGGGATATAATTCATAAAACTAGTTTCAAGTTTATTTAATAAATGCAGCCTCCTACAATCCGCCAATCAGAACACGAGATGAAGCTGTGTTGATTTCGGCGACTGCTAATAAAATCCCTGCCCGTGGCCTCCATCCCAAAGTTGTCGCAGAAATTACGGAAGCTACAAACTTACGAACCACGCCTATGTCAGTCGTAAACTTTCTTCGGGAGAAAGGAAGCCTGAGGCGCCTACCTCAGTTTGCTGATGAGATTTTAATGGACCTTTAATTCCGTTAACTGCTGACAAGGGCACAGGTAACATCTTTAGCGCTTTTAAACTAATCTCCAAATGTTAATTAATGTAAGTGGTTCAGATAGCAGAATTACTTGGCAATGGTTCCTATCATCCTCATTTTGAGTTCATCCGAGTAGAACGCTACAAAAACAAGCCTTGCACACGAGAATAGTAAGATGGGATGGGGAAATACAAGGAGTAGATCCATGAAATTAATTTTGGCAGGAGTCTGTTTATGTGGATCTGATTATTCGCCATGCAAATTTACTTTATGAACAATTCCAAGTGCAAAAGGAATCCACTTGAGCTGTGTTTTGGAATAGGAGGGCTTGAGCTAAATTCCGGAAAGTGCGTGGGCTCCATCCATCTTACCCACGCAAAGAACTCCCTTTGAATCCAAAATTAAATTTGCAAACGTAAATTCAATAGAAACTGACAAGTTTAGGGGATAAACTCCACTGCAGGAATTGAATCAAGAGGGGGATGGATGGGACCTTCATGCTGCAACTGAATGCATCATCACAGTTACGTTTGATGGATGCTCATTGGAGGAAATGGCTCACGTTAAAAATAACGCCGGAGCTCCGTAGTAACGCCGCCCTCTTTATGCCCAACAATTTGAAATTATTGTAAAACTTAATGGTAATTCCAAAATCAATGGGGGAGGGGGGGGGGGGAATTCCGAGGAATTACTCCCCGCCGTCCTGCCCTATCTCCACAAAATCCGAACATTCGGAGACTTGGAAATAAATTAAGAAAAGTTCTCCAGGGTGCACTCAAGACGAAGGGAACGACGACAAGCCCACCACAACATGCAATCAGGAATCTCATTTCATCGGAAATGTAATGAAACCATATTCCGATTCAGCGATTTCCAAAATAAGAGATAGTAATCAAGATTTTCAAAATGTCGCCATTTCTTTTCATTTATCGTTATGTGGCTGCTGGCAAAGGTTATGACGGCGTCTATTTTGTTATTACAACTAGAAGTACTACCTGAATTGAAGCTTGAGGGGCTTCAATTTCTAATAAAAATTTGGTGTACCTTTCTACAAAATCCTTTCAATCACTTAGTTAGACGACCCATTTTTGATAAAGTCACCTTTGATAAGTTGCGTTTGACCAATCACATTTGACCAATCACATTTGATAAGTCCGGATTCTTTTTGTGATCCATCTAACTTGACCCGAAAACCTCAGGAGGGGCACTTTCCCCAGAAGTGCCCTTGGCGAAAATAAAGCACCGCATTTCATTATATCCGCCACTTTCTCCTGGTGGTGTTCCGAAAAAAAATTAATTAACTAACCGAAAAAGTTGGATACTTGCAAGTATAAACTCAATTTTCAAATCCAGAAATTGAATTTTCACCACAGGGCCAAGAGGGGAGAAAGTGACGCTATCTTTGGGCCACATTTGAGTCAACATGTCAACAAGACGTCAGCAGTGTCAGAGTTCCAGGAATTTGAAAACGGCTTACCTGGCACAGAAGTTTCCACTCGAGAGAGTTCAGTGGTGCGGATTTGCAAAAATTTCACAAAAGGTTTGGCTCAACTTGTTACGCTGAAAGTATAAAAATTAAACGGTTCCAAGATCAAACACTCCAGGATTTTCATTTCTCTGACAAGGCGGAGCGCCGCAGCGACGGTGGTGGTGTGAAATAAAAAATGGCTGAATTTTACAGTTCAGGGTCACTCGGTCCTGGAAATCCGGATTGAAAAGAAAATTTTTTTGATGGGATTCGGGTGTAAGTGCTGTCAGAAAGCGTGGGGATCTCGAGACAAACAAACACTACCGCTGCCACAAAAAAAAAACTCAACAACATCAGGCGTAAGAAAAGAATGAAATGTCGTTGGGAAGATGGAACGGTTCGCTTGGCTTTACTAAAACTACTAACCGAATTTCCTTTTTCTTATTATCCTTCAAGATCCACACATAAAACTGGAGGGGAATCAAAGAGCGTAAAGGGGAGGTGAGGGCGACATATTGGACACATGTCGGAGGTTATGGAATTTGGCAACTGGAAACGGTTTATATTTTTATCCGCCATCCGAACCCCTTCCCCTGCCTCCTTTTCGTTTAGAACTATAAATCTGATAAGTAAATTCAGATCTTCGGAACGACGGGAATCCTCCTACCACTCGTAAAACCGTCTTGTATTGGATTCTTGATTGGCTAAGATTTAAGTTTCCGAATTGGATCAAGTTAAGGAACCAGTTCGGGCGGCCCATGAACCACTTCACTGAACCACTAAAACTTTACCAGCGGAAACTTTCTCACCTTAAAGTTTTAATGTGGCCAAAGAGGGTGTAGGGTGTGAAACACGCAGGGTAAATAAGACACTAAAACTTTGATTGGAGGAAAACAAAAAAACTCAAAACCCAAGCAAGGATTTTCGGAAAGATGCAATGAGCGTCATTTTTTGGCCAATGGCGACGTGTCAAACTGATGATGATGATCCATTGTTGCACAACCTACATCGTTACCGTCGGTTGAAAAAAATAAAGTGTTGTTTGCCCAAAGTTTTTGCTCCATCTAGAATTCCCTTCCAAAATTTTCCCACGCCTTCATTAGGAGCCGGAAGTCGCGTGGATCTCCATGGCTTCCCGGGGATGATGGGATTCTGGGGGTAAAACTTGATAAATACTGAGCCTTCTTAATCAAAGGAGCCCGGAAATGAGCTTAGACTTCTTTGATGACTCTATTCATTGGGATCCAGATTCAATTTACTACAACGAATTTCCAAGAAAATGGGAGTAAAGGATGAAGAGAGTTTAATTAATTCCCGAGTAAATCTGATTAATTTCCTTTTTCGTCCAAAATATACTTTCTCAACGTGGAAATGGAATTACTGCTTGCAGGGAAGGGGCGGGCTTTGTTCCCAGCAAAAAGTACGACATGACCTTGACCTTTGATAATTCTTAATTATCCAGCGCAATAATAAGGAAAAGTTTGGAGATGAATGAAAATGGGGCGTCGTACCTGTTCCCTTCGTCCTGGATGATAAAGTTGGCTTTCTCCGCTTCACTTTCACTGACAGGGACCACTTGTAATCCCCTCCCCAAAAACGGCCGTGGTCTGGTGCTAAAAGTGCTCTAGTCCCTTCTGAGTTTTCTAGCTTAATTGATAGACTCTTGAGTCATTAATCATGTAAAACGGAGTGGATTCGCTGCTCTGGCGGAGCTGAGATGGCAAATTGTTAATTAAATCAAAGTCACCGTAGTGTTCGTTCGGTCGTTCGAATGCAACGTGTGATGAGAGTAGGATTAGGATGAACCTGTAAATTAACTCCCACGTTCTCCACTTTAATTCTAGTGGCGCATAAGTCGGGTGTAATCTCCTGTTACCGGAAATGAGTCCAAGCTCGCATTGTTCTAATCGTAGGCCTCATTAACTCCAACTTTAATTAATCAGTGACCAATGGGTTACTTGGGAGTAATGCAGAGTTTTGTGTCGGGAACAAAGTTGTGGACTTTGACGCAACAGTCTTGAGTGAGTGAGCGTAGCGTCTTCCCTTGGGCTGGAGAAAGTGGGGAAAGTGTAAACAACGCTTCAACAACGACTTCGACACGACGCTTAATTTCCGATGGCGTTGGTGGTGGTATTTGTTCTGTTGATGTTGAATCTTGCTGAAAATTATCTAAGATCGAATCAGGAAATCACTCTGCCTTTCTGATTGGTTGTTTCCGAAAAGAACCAATACCCGGGTATTACTCCGAAGAATAAGAGGGTGATTTGTCCTTCTTCCTCCCGTCCGCCCGTCTTTATCCAACCGAAATCGGAGGCTGACTGAGGCTCTCAATGAAACTTCCACCACCACCACCACCACAAGCCGCCAGGACGCAGATTTTCCGGGGGTAAGGAAAAAAACCCGTTTAAGCAGCGTACTTTCCCTTTATCACCAATGGGGAAAGTGCAATAGTGAAAGCGACGCTTCCTTTACTGTTCACCCCCTGACGTGACTTACGTCACGTGAGGCGGCGTCTCCAAAATTGCAAAACTCTTAAACAATTCTGCTAGCTGTTAGCCATTACTCGTGTTAGAGAACGTAAAGTCGTCCCATGTCAGTGTCACAGGTCCATAAAGCGACATGCACTTACATTTTAACCGCACCACGCGCTCACAACCGCTCGTTTATGGTGGGTGACTAATCCTGTTTATTAATTCAGCTTCATGATCCACTGTCTCACAGTTGAACCAATTTTCTTCACTTTGAAACTTGCGACAATTTTAAATGGGAGGCACAAAGGTTTTCTTTTGAAAGAGTTCTATATTTGGAATGTTACCAAAGGAAAAGTTTCCTTGTTAAAACTTTGGAGGATGGTGACATGCTGGGTAGAAGTGGTTTCTGAGTGTTGGAACCTCATTTTCCAAAATCCAAATGCAGATCCTGAGAGTTTTAAATTGAAGGATCAATCTAGAATAGCAAATCTCTTCATCTTATCCTTAAATGGAGAAAGTTTACGTAGACGTATGCCAACCAAGTTATCTTTCAATGTCAAGTCTCCCATGGTTTTCGACAAAAGAAGCGTACTAACCAACTAATAGTCAAGGTCACAACCCCCGGACACCTTCAATTGCAATTACCTCAGTATCCATAATCCCATCCATGGCGTAGAACTGGAGGCGACTGCCGGAATCTGAGAGCATTGTGCATGAATTTAAAAATGACCAACTGAAATACCATCTATTCCAGTCTTATTTTCTTACTCTGATTGTCAGAAAATTTAAAGAAGTAGTCATGGTGGGTTCCTTCGGCGTTGACAAATCTAAGGGTCCAAACCAAGTTTCCTGCATATCGGAAGAGGTGAGGTGACGCCTTGGACACGTCACACGAACGGTCAAGTTGTGGCATGCATGTGCACCTGTAATATTTAGAACTAAATTCGAATCGATAAATCAAGTATTGCCTGCTTAATAACAACTCACCTTGCAATCTCGCATCGCATTCTGGATCTGATTCGAATGATTTATGGGCTTTGCTGTTGAGGTTTGTAATTTAGACTCGACAACAATGAACGGCAAGCTTATTACATTTTTAGCTTCACTTCACTGGGCGTTTGAAGTCGAGAATTCTTTACATTCGGCAATGAAACTAGTTTTGACGCGTTTGAACCTCATTTTCCAAAATCCAAATACAGGTCCCGAGAGTTTTAAATTCGAAATCAGGAATCTTGAAAAGCAATTCTCGTCATCTAATCGCATCAAATGGAGAAAGTTTACTTAAGGCGTATGCCAACCAAGTTATCTTTCAATGTCACGTCTCAGATGGTTTCCAACAAAAGAAGCTTGAAAAGAGATTCTAGCTCGGTCGGTAGTAGTTGTATTCCTACACAACTCCAATTTCCATTTTTTAGATGGATAGGTTTTCAAGACCCATCCTGTAACGACGAAAAACGTTTTTTTTTTTTTGCTTTCACTTGTATAAATAGGAACTGACAAGAAAATTCAAATTGAGAAGGTACAGGTGCAGACTTTATGGGTGATGGGCATAGGCTTCCGCCTGTTTTTGTCAGTGACAATTTTTATGAGTGCTTACAAAATGGAGGCAGAGCTCAAGTAGAACCCCGGCAAGAAAACTAATTAATTGTTTCCGTTTTTAATACTACCTGGTATTAGAAAAGTTTAGGTAAATGAAGACGAATACATTATGAAGTAACACGGCGTAGGAGTATAGAAATGGAACTTTCAGAAGACTTAAAGGAATTAAATAAAATGATAAAAGTAGCACTCTTTTTACACTTTCTATTATTTGTATAGGGGTTTAAACTCAATTAATCAAATGAATTAAATTAAGTAGGAGAAATTACACAATTTATTGGATATTAACAAAAAATATTTGTCTCCAAAATTTTTTTAAATTCCATAACTATTTTATTGACGGAAAAGTATTTTTCCGTTAGGTAACGGAAGGTTAAAGAAGCGAAAATCCAGAGCCTTTTCCTAAGGTTAACCATCACCACCACCTCTTCCTCCATTAAATTCTAACTTTATATCATAGAACTTTAATGAAGTTGACACTTTTAGAGTCTAAAATAAACAGAACAAAATTTGGTTTGAACAAACAAATGAAGTGGGAAATGAAAGCAATAATTAGTGATGGTCACGCCCCTCGGAAACCTGGAATTACAATGCGCACCCTCTCCATTAGACCTTGCCTTGGTTGAGGCTAACAATTCCAAAAATTTTCCTAATATGGGCCCATCTGCATATAAAATTACAAAGGTGGGCACAGGTTAATATTGGCTGGCGGAATGCTTACAGTGGTCGTCAGAGAATTTGAAAAAAAGTCACGATGCGTCCCATCACCCTCCACAAGTCGGTAGGTCTACTTCAACTTCAAGTCCCCTTGATATTTTAAGAGATGAGGTGATGTCTTCGAGACATCAATGATGAGGACCTTGTGCTTTGTCCCTTTGATTTTAGTTTATTGGTTTAAATCTTTATAATAATTATAGTTAAAATATTGTTTCCTAACAAGTTGCCTAAAAGTTGTGGAATTTTTGCGATCGATGTTCAGATATATTTCGGCTGGACACCCCAGCTCGGTTCCAAATTGTGATTGACACATAATCGTTGCGTTAGCTGTCATTATTCTGAATGTGATACCAGTGACAATGAGGAGGTTCGATTAGACAAGATTCGGCAAATAAGTTATTTCGAATTGGCCTTTGCGTCCATTGTCACAGAATTGTAAAGGCCCTGCGGCGTATCCGTCCGGTCTTAGCGTCCTTCATGCTAAATTGATCTCCAATGAGTTCTTTCACCCGTTTCGTGGCTACCAATAAAATACGATAAAAGGAGAAAGCCAGAGCGTGAAATTCTTGACTCTGCTTTTAATTTACTCGCATTCACGCCTGAATAGTTTACAGGGACCCTAGACATCTCCAAGTGTGAAGTGCAGGGCAGGTGCAGTTAAAACTTCAAGTTGATTTATCGGTATTGAATTGGGGAACGAGTCTTTAACAACCCATCTGGTCCAGGGAAAGCACAAATAAATGAGTCCAAGATCTCCAGACGAGTCTGAATTTAAATCGAATTCTTCCTAATTTATGGGCCATTTTACAATAATTATTGTTAAGTTTAGAACCAACTTCTTGCGTAGCTCCAGAAAAGTAGCAAGACGATTCGCCTTTTTACCAGTAATTGCTTTTGCAATTAAGTCGTAGATCTTTCAGCCTAGAATCGTTTCAACAATGCTCATAGATGCTCACTATGATGATGGCTGGCATGGTGTAAATATTTTGCAAAATTGGGTCAGTTAACCATGTTTACCCATTTAGTGGGGATATAAAAGCTTGGCTTCGGTTTTTAGAGATTTCGGAAATAGAAAGAGTTAAAATTCAAAGGGAAAGTCGCAAGGGTTTGATTGAATTATAAAGATCTCATCAATGAAATCCTGCATCCGATGCAAGGCTCCGGCATAAACAATTTTACGAGCCGCCGGAAGTCGCCGTGAAACAAACTTCAACCAAAATGCGCCTAGTATTCATGTCATCTTCTCCGGAGCCACTTTCGCTTTGAATTTTATGATTTTTCGTGCTGAGGATTTACCTTATTTGCACATCATGAGAACAATGACGTGACAAGCGTTCAGTGCTGAATTCATTTTGTACTTTCTCTTTCTTCCTCCGTTTCACTTGGCCAAGAAAATAATTCACAAGTAAAGGTCTAGGGTGTTGGAAATAAAGACAAGACGGCCTTAAATATTGCCCAAGCCTCCAGCTAACGTTTAATTATGATCAAAACGAAAAGTTTTTTCACAAAGGACTTTCTCTTTCGCCATTTTCTTTAGAAGATAAGCTGATGAAAGGATCAGTGAGAAAAGAAAAAACCCCGAAAGGCTTTGTTGGAACAAAGAAAGATAATGTTATTAAAACTGAATTTTTCTTTAATGAATAAATCTTCTGAAAACAAAGGAAGAAAGCTTTTTAGGACCTTCCGAAGTATACTTCCTGCAAAAACAAGAAATTTTGATAAAAGGTCAAAGGTTCAACGGCGTGCTTGAGCGGATTCTAAAAGCTTATTTTTCCCATTGAAAGGCAAGATTCTAAAATTCCACATTCAGTCTCTTGGTTTATTCAGTTGGTTGAATAAACGCTTGATAAAGCTTTTGTCGGATTGAGTGCACCCTAAACACGGAGATTTGTGCCTGGACCACTGAATTTCGGGTAATGTAGGTCAGGATTAGAAGAAAGGAAACTGCTGCGGAACAATCCGCTCTAAGCTTACAGTACTCTGAACTTTCATTCAAAATCTTTTCTAAGTGGACTAAGAAACTGGGCTAAGCCTTTGATCCATTACTTTGGATTCTACAATTCTTCCTTGAAATAACTTTTGCTGCCATGATTTAATGAGTTTTCTCCATTTCTATTACAAGGAGCCACGGCCATGTTGGAACCCAGGAAGGAAGCACTTTGTTAAATACACATGACGTCATCCAGCATTTCATTATAAAACTGCCAATCAAAACACGACTCTCGTCTCGACTGATGAGGTTCCGGGATGCCAAGCATGCCAAGCATGCTCATCTCAATTTGTGTAAGAGATCAATTATCTTTCTGAAGGACTCCTGCTGGAAGATCATTATGTTAAGATGATTGTGATGACATGTTAAGATGATTTTGATGAATCCATATTATTCCAATAAACGGAGCAATGTAAGTGGTAAGGGTAAGGCTAAAGTAATCCTAAAGCAAATCATTGAGTTCATGTAAACTCAAAGCTTGTTTGCGTGTTTCAGATTTTCAGAAGAAGGATACCATTGGATGAATTTGGAATTACCTCAAGAGGATTCATATCGTGATAGGAGGGTATCATAGACGCTGCCGAGAGCTTTGATGCCCTCCTGAAGATGAAGAGAGGCAAGGCAGGCGATCTTCCATGATAAAAATAAACAAGGGTAATCAGAATCTTCTTCTGGTCTCAACATCCTCCATATTGAGCTTGGCATGTTCACGGATCCTCATGGGTGTCATTCCAGATTTCAGCAACGGGCAATGAAGGGAAAGTACTTTGTGCATCTTCTTAGGGAAAGTGGCTACTCAACAAGCCCCACATCATCAAAAATACAAAA
>JAQIWD010001820.1:0-11032 GCA_034694825.1 Anurida granaria | reverse complement strand
TTAATATAATCTGGAATCAAAACTAATTAAAAAAGAATTTCCCGAAAACAATTTTCTACGGAAAGCGGAAATAAACTTTGAAGAGAGTGAGGCGGTATCTAGCGGAAATTCCAACTTGCCGCATTTAGTAATATACACTAAGACAGCCCACCCTTACGACAAATGTGGCAAGTGAATTTTGGTTTGGCTATTTTGGACTATTTTGGATTCCGGAATCCAAAATTCCTATTTTGGAATTCTTTTTTCGTACCCTGCCTGAACCTAACCAACATTCGAATTTATTTCAAAAGCATGGTATGATTCTTTTGAAATTGCTCGTTGCTGTTGATTGATGAGTTGGGCTCGCCTAACAAGATTGGTACTGAAAACTTGTGAAGTGTTAGCCAGGCTAACCTAGCCTAAGTGCCAATAGTGCAATCAACATTTGAACGAACGGTGAAGTTTGCCAGTACCTACCGTTGCTTCCCAGATCCAGACCGCCTTGGAACTTAGAAGTTACAACTCGCCGGATAATCCAATAGAAATGGGCAAGGCGAAGCGAAGTAAACTTTTGCGGAAAGAAGCAATTCGTGTCAATCCTGTTGGAATTCCGAGTATTCGCTCACTCGACCTCTGGGAAGCGGAGGCAAACTCCATTGGCAATAACCATACGAAATCGAGTTATGTTCAAAATCTTCTAGAACAGGTAAGGGGCGAATTTAAGGAATTCAAATGAGGCAAGAATTTACAGGACACCATAACTATTTTCTTTCATTAGATTGAGAGCCGAGTGACGGAGGACCGGAACAATGGACTCAACGCCTTGGACGCGGCGGCAGAGAATCCTGAAATCCTTCGAGAAGTTTTGTCGACCAACGTACTGTCCCTAGCTGCTGCTCTTCTTCTCGATGACAGTGTAACAGTGCGACAGTCTGCTGCTGGTTCTCTCAGGTAAAATTCGTTAAAACTAAATGGAAACTACGCCTTGCTAATTGAAGTTAAATTAATTGAACTCATTTTCTGGATAGGAATCTAAGCGGTGTGAGCAGCAGTGTATGCGACACCATGGTAGCTCGGGAGGTTATGAAACCGCTCGCTTCGCTCCTGAAGCAGGTGAAGATTTTTTCACTGTAAACTATACCTGTACCTCTGCATACTGGAGATGTCGGGAATTAACTCAACCTACGTGTCAAATGTATTAATTTGGCTTTTGTGCTTTTAGAAATATGGAATTGACTGGAGTCCCCGCAAGTCAAAACCGTTGGCGGATGGAAGCTTTAGGATCGACTGTACAACCGATGCCTTTGTCCAAGCCTTACATTTGTTGTCCAACCTCTGGTTAGTTGCATTCCGGAAGTTATAATGTGGGTATTAATCAACTTCTATATAAATTCTCATTGCATTTTCCAGTGCTGCAAGTGAAAAGGCTCTCAAAATATTCAATGATGAATGTCTATTTTCGATACTTCCCAAATCACTTGATGTGGCCAAGTTTGGTCTCCCTGTGGCACTCGCAGGAGGTAAATAATGTCTAAATTTTGCATTTGGAATTGACTGAACATAACTTCACCCATTATTCTAACGCGTACTGTTTTCCATTCCTAGCCAGATGCCTGCAGACTGTGACGGAAGAGAACAGCGAATCATTGCCAAATTCTCCCGAATTGGTTCCACTCCTTCTGACCATTATAAGAGAGCCCGAAGACAAAGGACCTGAGTGGATCCACCTGCAGATATTAATAGTTGGTATTACACCAAATTATTTTCTGATCAAATTTTTATATTGAAGCCCATTTTCATTTGATCTCGATGCTTTACAGGAACTTTGTACAATTTGCTGGGTTCTGAAATGGGTACCAAAGACGGAGGAGGGATTTTATCACTGGTTTTGCGAACACTTGGACGCGGATTAGAGCAGAATGTGACTCGTGAGATCAAAGCATTTTCATCCCAAGTTCCACTACAAGATGAAGTGATGGACACTGGGAAGAAATCATGGGGAGGAGAGGGTGACGGGGACCTTAGCTCTGAGAAGAGGAATCAATTGGAAACCTCAGCCACCAACATCTTTAGTCTCCTCGAAGCTGAGACGCTCGCCATGGAAATTCTTTCAAATCTCGTCTTTGTGGAGGATGAAGAGGGTGGGCCAGGAGAATTTTCAGAAGACAGTGATGAGGAGCCAATGGACGAGGATTGTGCCCTGGATAAACTCACTTCCACTGTTGTGGACTTTAATGTCGAGGTAAGATTACGTTTGTTTCAATTTCCCCCAATATTTTGTAAAACGTTTGTTTTTGAATTCCTATTATGGAAAGGTCTCCCAAGGAGTCCGTGAAGAAGGATTGATAGACAAGGTTCTGTCAAAGTGTCAAGGTCTTCCTTTGAACGTTTCTGAAATTCTGGAGAATAATTCCGAGTACGGGAAGGAGATCATTCAGAAGGTTGGACACATGCGGTCCGTCGGGCTCCTTTGCCTCCAAAATCTTCTCCAAACGTTTGATCTCCATACGTTGGGTGGGACGGAGCAGATTGTTGCAATCTATAAAACACTTTCAAAAAGTTTGCCATCAATTTCCAGCATTTCTGCTGAGAAACGTAAGGGAGTCAACGCCAAACAATCAAAAATAATGAGATCATTCATTGATTTTCTTCTATTGTGTTCGTTTAGGATTGGATGGTGGTTTGGACTTGCTGGAGGCTCTCACTTCCGGTTTACGAGCGGTGCTTCAAAAAGCAATTGACGAGAACTGTGAGGGTGTGATAGAAAACTTTACGTCGGAGGATCTTGAAGTGAGTGCAGGAATTAAGAAATGGGACTTAATTACAATATCTTAACTCCTGATTTTTAAGTACAGGGTCTCCTCAAGCTCCACTGTTTGGGCGACGATAATCTGAGAATGTCAACTACCGTCGTCCGACTAGTGGGTAGTTTTGGTATCCTTGTCTCCCGTGGCAAAACCATGTCGTCAGAATCCAGGAGTCTCTTGCGAAGAATTGGAGAGTTTTTGATTGGTTGTTTGACTTTTGGGAGTGAGAAGGACGAGTTGATACGAACAGCAGAAGCCTTAGATACAATTTTCGACGTCTTTGCTGAAGACGATTTTAACGACGTTCTCAAGGAGCTGGGCTTAATTGAGAAACTAAGGAACCTGGAACCACATTTTAAGAAACAGGTGAGTCTCACTCAGATTCCATTGGCTAAATTTTAACCGCAAACTGGCAATATTTAGATACGAAATCGGAGACGCGTTCTAGGGGAGAGTCGGAGTGTGGTGGAGACTGCAAAGACGAATCTCTCAAGGTTCATCGAATACAAACGTGGACTCGGTTGTTGCTAATTGGAGCATTTATTCCTTGTTTAGAAAATAAATGCCCTGCAGATTATTGCAGAATTTAACATTATTAATAGAAACTTATTAACTTTTGAGTTGAATACAGAGCATGGGTTCTTCTTTTCCCGTCTCTCATAATACAAAGTCCAGTCCCTCCACGAGTAGTAGTTTCATGTCGACTAGTCCCGGCTTGCGGCGATGATTCGAAGAATGTACAAGAAGATGTTGACAATGTCCAAATAGAGATTCAAAGCGGCGAAGATGTATTCCTCCGGTGAAATGCTTGGAAGTGGTTAAGAAAAAGTAAACGAATTGATAAATTAACAAATCCTAAATGGAGATTTGGAAGTGGTATTTACCTGTATTTATGATCCCCGCCAAGCATCATTTGAGTGTCGTATACCTGGCAAACATTGAAATCAATCAGTTGACCTGTGTCGGGGATTCCAAAGGATTGCGGTGGCAGACGTACCAGATAGAAGGAAAACAGTAGAGCACCGAGACAGGCGTAGACAATGTTGACCACCCCGAAGCTTATTGGAAGGAGCATCGCCAGGAAGCCAAAGAGTAAGAGCACGATCAGTCCACTGGAACAAACAAAAAATGATTCCAGACTCTTGGATCTTTGTTTCCACTCATTTAGACTGAAATAACTTGGCCGCTTTAAGTCGGTACCACTGCTTGTGTGATCCTCTTTAACTTACATGAAGAGGTAGGTCCCATATCCAGTGATATCCCACTTCGTCTGAAAACTGAAGGCAGTGAGGGCCAAACAGATTACAGTTGTAATGACCCCAGCAAGCAAAACGGCTTCAGCGCTGAGAAAATTAGTAAAACGATTACTTTATGTTGGTGAGCCCCTGAGGCATTAAGTTCTTACTCATAGGTGGATGAGGCCACTCCAAGAGTAAATCCTTCGCAAATCTGCAAAGACAAAACAATTGACGCTTCGAATTCGCTGGAATTTCCACGAGTTTTCGCTTACCGTAAACAGACCAAGGAAGATGAAGTTCATGGGGGCCTTCCTGCGAACAGACTCGCAACAAGCCACTGCGAAAAACATGGATATACAATTGAATTGCAATGACTTCGTTCAGTGTCTTCTAGTATTCACGATGGACTCACTTGCTATGATAAGGACGAATGTCAAAATTATTGCAAAAATAAACAAGCCGGGATTTTTCTGCGTATACTCCCGAGCACCTGGATAAAACAAATTTAGTCGGGAATAAAAATACAACCCTAAATAAATTCCAAATATCTCCAAATTTAGACGCTAACCTTCATTGTAGAGAAACAAAGCAATGAATGCGACTGTGATGAGGACCTGACACATCAGAATGGAATAAACTTTCCTAAGAACAAAAAAAACCGTGATTCTTCTTGAACCTGAGTAAATCATGATTAAGAAAAGCCGAAATAGGCGTTGCCCTGACCTGATAAACCCACGGCGAATTCCAGCATCATTGAATTCGAAGGTACCACCGAACTCGGCATCTCGTCCAAATGGTTCATATTTGTTGGCTTCAGGATCTGAAAATCCAGCTGACGGTCCAGCACCTAGAACAAAAATCCACTAGCCAATTACACAATGTCATATAAAATTGCCTTCAGACGTTTCCACGGATTTGGAAGCGTTACCATACGGCTGCTGATAATTTGACCCCTGCCCTTGCCATTGTGGTTGCTGGCCTCCTTGATACGCCATTGAGAATGCTAGAGGACCGATAAAAGAAAGGTGAGGTTAGTATTTCGTACGCAAGCAAGCACACAGTAAAAAGTTATCCCAACTGGCAAACTCCAAGTAAGTAAAGTAACTGTCGGTGTTTTGAAACCCAAAGACCCAAAGTTCACCAAGTTCCTCAAAAGAAAGTTTATGGGTTAAAATTAAATGAATAATCAAAGAAAACAAACCTTATGATATGATCAGCAATTGATGACAAAAGGACACACTACACAGCAGTTGAGCAGAAATTAAAAAAAAAATTAAATAAATTGATAAAAACAATCTGTCTTGTCGTCTCTTGTGGTTAATTTTATCTTTTTTTTTTGCTTTTTTACTAATAGACGTGTTTAAACTTGGAGGGTTTTGGTTCAGCTAATCAGAATGAAAAAGTCATGATGATGAGTAATGGAAACGATGACTGAACATGTTGAAAAAATATTGCACTGGTTTTCCTGAACCACTGAACACTGATCGAGCCGTAGCCAGTTTCAGAAAGAAACTATTATAATAAGAAGAGAGTATTAGAAAACATAAATTAAAAAGTCCATTGTAATAACTCTCCTAACCACACATCACATCCTTTCAGGTTTCATTAATAGCCATTTTAATTTTGATTGCATAATTACAATTACAAAGTCTAGAAAATCGACCATTTTAGTTTAACTTACTACTTAATGTTGGCAAAATTCGCTCATTTAAAATGTTAAATTACTTTGAAAGTTAGAAAACGCAGGACTGAAAGTGAAGCGAACACACGTGCGTACGTACTTAAATCTTGACGTGAAATTTTATAAGGAAAAAACCCTAAATTAACGAATTTGGTTTAATTCGTAAGCTATCCTACTTTTAAATTATCCCCAAAGACTGAAACTGAATTTTACAGAAGGGACAAAGAATATAAAATAGTTGCAAGTAAATTACAGAATTGAAAGAGTTGTTACAAGTTATTTTTGGTTGAAAATTCGAATCCGTTTAACTCGTTTAATCACTTTTTGTATGGGATTGGTGTAGCAGAAGTAGGAGCTGGACGCTTCCTATTAGGAGTGAGTCCAACGACCTAACGAATAGATAATAATTATTATTATTTCATTATCAGTTTATCAAGGTAATCAGTACAATTTAATTACCGGTGCTGTTGCAGGAGCAGATCCTGTTCCACTGGGACCATTACGCTCAAATTTTTTCTTACTTTTCTCCGCATGAAAATTTGCCCAGTCTTCTTCTATCAAAGTAGCAATCTCCTTTCCATGAATTTTGAATGAACGTCCTTGCTCAACTGCAAACTTTGTGGCCAGCTTTAGCAATTCTTCCTCGATCCCTGGAAGATGTTTGCGAATCGATACAAGCCTGTTTTGATCCTTCAATAGAGTTGCACCCCTAGGAAAATAAAAGAAATGAATTTGATTGATTTGGAGAAGATTACATAATTGAATTATGCAGTCCTACCTGTTCACAAATCTGGTAGGGTCAGCGGCTCTGCTCTCCAATTCCAGCATATCCTTCCACATCTGCTGACGACGAGCAAGCTAAAAGTAAAAGTAGAGTTCGATTACTAATCAACTACTGCTATTTCTGGTATCTCCATAATGTGTCATTAATAAGTCAAATTACCTTCTCAATAAGTGCCCGATTCCTCTCTTGATAACTCTTCCACACTTGGAGCTCTATTCTATGCTCCTCGTACAGCTCTTCAGAGAAGTTCTGCGACGTAAAGCGTGCTATAAAGTGAGCTTTATCTTGCTCGTAGATATGACAGGCTTCCCAAATCGCTTCCAACTGCTTTCGAAGGTCCGTAGTAGCGACAGCAATTGATTCTATGCGTGCACTCCTCTCAGCAACTCTTTCATTTAGAACTTGGTTCAAATTTTTTAGCTGTAAAATAAGGACACCAACAGAAACAACAAAATAAGGTTATTGTTTATATTTAGAAAATGTGTAGCAAAATCGGAACTGGGAACTTACTGCTTTATCAATATCGGGATGACCAATTGCGTATTCCAAGCTAAGATCCTTTTCGGCTTCCAAATTTAACCATTTCTTGGAAATGTCGTTCCACACATCTCGGATTGCAGTCTCTTTCCTCTGATACAAGGTCACCAACTGCTGCAGGAGTTCCTAGAATAATTTAAATTACAGGCTTAACAATCAGGATATTCAGCTTTTTAATCGACGCTTTATATAACCATAACTATTTACCTCAGCTTCGCCAATGGCCTCCACTCTGGCACTTATCCAGGCTGGAAAATTCTCTTCATTCTCGCTAGCCAACACTTTTTCCAAATCGGAAGTTGGGACCTTGTCTAACAGTGTGAAATAAGGCCTGATCTTCTTCCTCAGCTGCCGCAGCGCTTCTATCCTCTCGATCTTATCGCTGTTGTCATTGTGTTCTAGAACCTGCTCCTGTGGCACCAGTACTTTCATCGCTCTACCCATTCTCGATCCAGAACACGACGAACGAAGCGGTTAGATTACGAATCTAGGATTTCAAGAAATCAAGAAATTCAAGTTCAATTTCAAGAAATTATATTAATGGTGCCGGCTACCGCTTCCTGCACTTACCTAAATTCTTTCCAGAGAGAGACTTCACAACGGTCAAGCGTCAGCGATGGGTGGATGACTACTGTACAAGCAGTAGGTGTAAAGGTCACTTGATTGACGTTGGTTTCTTTTTTCTTAATTCTTGGTTTATTTTAAACTGACAACTGAATTCAATTCAAGAAGAAAAGTACATCCAGATTTTAAAAAAAGTCCCTCGCAGGAAGTTACTTTTGGGACAACAGAAGGATGAGTGGACGCTAGCTGTACCATAAAAATATTCCCGACCCGCCAATCGCTTCCTTACCCCAAATGTGTCAACTTCTTGGAGACTTTACAATAAGCGTGACATCCTATGAACCGAAATCCAAGGTCAAAGGTCAAGGTGTCAAATCGCTTGAATCTAGAATAGGAGGATATTCTGCAACCGGCAATTTCCTTATGGAAATTACCGGCCAAAAAGTATTTCATTCGCTGGACATAATGCTTCTCTTCCACGCACATAACATTTTAACATGACCTCAATTCTAGCCGACTGATTTGACACCTTTACCCTCTCGGGGTCGGGGTCGCAACATTTTTAACTAGCAACGGAGTTAAGTTGTTGGTTCTTTCGACGTCTGGGTTTGGGATTTGGAGCTCGTTTTGGAGGAGCCGCGTTTATAGTAATGGAAGGTGCGTCGCCATCATTGAAGAATGACGCCGGTGAGAGGGACGACTGCATTGGTTCTGCTGGAGGACTAAAATCGTTATTGGCAGCTCTGCTGGTCGAGGCAATCGGTCCATGATTATTCGTAGGAATAAGGATTTTGATAGGAACTTGACCTCCTGCGTTTTGGCTCATGGCTGCGGGTGGATAGCATGTCATAATATGTGAGTCGTTGTTGACGTTATTGCTGCTATTTGCAGGAAGATTCCCTTGGATGTGACGACTGATGTGAGTTTTCATTTTGTCTTGTCTGCTAAACTCCTTTTGACAATAAGTACACTGGTAGGGCTTCTCGCCTGCAATTCAATTTGTTATGACTAAGCAACTTGACCTTTATAGGAAAACAGATTGGGGAAAAAAATAACCTGTGTGGGTCCTGACATGTCGCTTTAGATGTGCAGATCTTGCAAACTCGTGCTAAAACGAAAAAAGTAGTTTTGAAATGGGATAATCAATCAGCGATGGAGTTTTATTTTTTAATAACTTTAATTAAGACTTACGGTGCAGTATGGACAAGGATATGGTTTGCTGCCAGTGTTCCCATGCCCATGAGTCTTGATGTGTCGCTGGAGGAAAGCGACACTTCCAAATACTTGGTTACACCAAGTACATATCAGTGGCTTCTCATCCCCTGCTGCCTCCTCAAATAATTCTTCCGATTTGATCTGGAAGTATGGTGACCTCTCTCCTTCAGACTCATTCGGATCCTCATCATTCTCGCCCCCGACGACCATGTTCAGGTTCTCATTCGTGTAAACAAAACTTTCGGCCTTGTCGTGTTGTAGGAAAACCTGACGATCATTATCCTTCAGACTTGTGGAATGGGCCATCTTCATTAGAATTGGTGGTGATTGGGGTTCCGCGGCCCAGGCGGTGTTTGATGACCCTGGTCGACCTTTGTTTCCATCCGACGCCGAGGATGACATGCGAAGGAGTTTCGGCATCTGTGGAACCCCGTCTTTACTAAAATTGGATGAGGGCGACCGTGAGCGTTTACGTCTCCTGTCTTCTAGGGATCCATCCTTCCCCGGCTCTGTCTTGATAGAAATTGCCTTTGTTATTTGGGAGAGGAGTGACCTCATTCCACCACCACATACGGCGGGACGCGACGGTGAAGCGGGTGCTGGTATTTCTCTGGGCAGATTCGGCATGTCACCGGATTGGATAATTCGATTGATGACACGCTCCAGGGATTCACACCCGAGTTCTTTGGCAGCGTTCAGCACCGCTCCTAATTTACTCCTGGGTACCACAGTCCTCCCTGCATAAACGTATTCCAGTGCAAGTCGGACTTCGGCTACCTTGCAGTCTCGTAGAATGACCATGGGATGACTACAGGGATTCATTGTTGGGTTTGCCGTAAATAATTCGTACAAGTACGCGCTTACAGAACAGAGGACGAGCTGGAATTCAGAAACCATTAGAATTATTAATTCAAACACAAGGACCCGTTCATTCATTCGCTAAACTTACTCGATGGGCCTGGAGTTGTCCATCGACACAGGACAGAGTGACGTCCACAAATTGATTTTGTGTAAGAAGTTCTTGGCATGTTGCACGGAGCGTCGTCTCATCCCCATCTTCGGATGCCAAAGTTAGCATTTCGTCCTGAACTTGGGACATGGTCCAGACAAAATCCAGTTCCGACCTCGCGCCTTCTAAAATAAACAACAACATTTATAAAGCGATTTCCATTCAGAGTTAATGGATTGTTATTTGTGATTATTTTGGCAAAAAATCATAAAATAAATCATAACCGTCCACCGTACGGTAAGGTTCAAAAATCCAGTCTGGAATAGCTTTCACTTGGAAATTCAACTTACCTAATGCTCACGTGTGCTGGAAAACGCAGTGCAAAAATATCCAGCCCAGAGAGGAATACTTTCACCGGACTTGTTCTTGTTGGAGGAGAGCAAGCGGCATAACAATTTCGGGAACGGAGTTAAATTGATTTGAGCTTGATTTATTTGTTGGAAATAAATTCTGATGATGATTGGGAAGACCCAGATGAGGAGTCAGTCCTTTCTTGTGGTTCATGGAAGAGGGGGAGGTGGTATTTTTAGTTGGTAGACTTTGACTTGCATCAACTGGATACGGAAAACAACGGAGGGGGAACTCGGATGGATCCACTTGGATGTGTTGGCCATTTAAGAGGGGGACCCCATCGTATCCCCCCTGCCTTCATCCTGCAGAGTCACATCGCAATCCCCCCTTTGCAGAGGGGGATTTCGATGAGTTTTCCTGGGCTTGTCTAAACCTCCCTTCGTTCTTTCTGGCCTTAAACATAGTACGAGCACCATGGACCTCTTCGGGAGTTAGACCCCACGCATCCATGGATATCTGGCATCAAATGGCCCCCAAAACAAGGCCATCCATCCCCCATGAGCACAATGCCAAGCCTTGATTATTCCGAAAATGAGAATCCAGATCTACCTCCTTCGTAACTGACTCATCACTCATCAAATGAACTACCGAACCCCCCGAATTACATGCAGGATGGTAGGAAAGTGGAGCTGGAAATGCAATACAAGTGGAAGTTTTATGCAGAAGAGCAATTTTTTCCCACGCTCAGGAGAAAGTGAATCTAAAGAATGTCTGCAAAGAAAACTGAATTAATTGAAAATGATTTGGGAAGTATGAGCTGAAAAGTAGTTTGTAAGGTTAAAGTTTATCTTTTTAACTCTCAGGTTGAGCATTTTTGGAGACCTATAGATTGCAAATTATGCTTGGTCTTCCTTCCACCAATAAAAA
>JAQIWD010001819.1:0-11033 GCA_034694825.1 Anurida granaria | reverse complement strand
CTGGCCATGCCCCAGCCAAGGATTACATTGTGATTGAAATTAACAAACCAATCATCCAGTAAGTACATCCAACAATCACAATTAACCTTTGCCCTTTTTCACAAGTTCATAACTTAATCGAATGCTTTCCATTTTAGTTACTTTGCTGCTGAGGCTCACCGCGAAGAAGAAAAAGCAGAATAAAATCACCATCAACTAAATCCATGTATACACTTTTACCAATTTGAACTTTTTAAAATGTAAACTTTCTTCAATCGATTCTTCAAATAAAAATCTCTTCTGTCCTTTCACCATCAGAAGGGTCAAATTGATCCATTAACTTAATCTTAAAGGAAATTGGCCTGCATTTTATGAAAAATTTCCAACAGAAATGACGCCGTGGCGCCATTTTGCAATTTCAATCTCTAGATCTGAAAAAATGAAAAAGCGATTTTAGTTTCCAAGGAAACCGTCAGGATGAATTTCATCAAAATTGACGTTCCGTTGGGAGTGATTGGGGGAGGAGACTTTTCATGTTCATTCGTGTAATCGCTTCTGCTCGTCCTTGACGTTTTCTTGTGCTTTTCAATTCTTTTGTTCTTTCCAGTTTTCTTCCGATTATTCCAGTGAATTCCAATATGAATCAGAAGGAGGACCTGGAGACGATGACCCAACGCCTGGCAGAGTTGACCCAGAAGATCCTGGGCTGTGACCAATTGGGGATGAAGGACTACTTGAGGGCCTACACCCTCTGCTACGAAATCTGCACGTCAAGTCGTCATGAGGGGAGGAGGAGCCCTGGACCGGAAGGGGGTGGTGACCAAGGTGCCTTCGCCAGTGTGAATCTCCTCCTGAGGGACAACGTCCGGACTTATCTCCGGGAAGTCCTTGAGGTAACTCGCTCATGATTCAGAATCCCTTTCATAAGGCCCTTGACCCTTGACCTTGACCTTCACCTTTAGGAGCTGAAAACTATGGAGGACTCGGGACCATTCTTGAGGAGTTATGCAACCAAGTGGGAAAACTTCAAAATTTCTGCCAAAGTTCTGAACGGAGTTTTCCGCTATCTCTTCCGGTAACCTTGCATGCACATCCAAACACCATTTGACATTTGTCTTGATTAATTTGACTTTTAGTTTCGGTATTAGTCATTTCTGCACTGGAGAAAAGGTACTAGGGCTCACACCTGCCAACCTCCACAGTGTCTACTACTCGGTTCTCCGGCTTTGGTCTGAGGTGATCTTTGCAGAAATTGCTGAAAAGGTAAAAGTTGATTTTGTACTAAGGGTATAATTTCATTTAAAAAAATGCTTGATTCTGTTTTTAGGTTTATGGTTCAGCGATTAAGCAATTGTACGACGAACGGTTGGGACGCCTTGTGGGCGGGGTCACCCTCAAAACCACCATGGACTCTCTCCATGACCTGGACAAGCTCCCAAAGGATTGTGACGACGGGAATGTTGCTGATGCTCCTGCTGGACAAACCCCCTTGAACTTTTATGCTGAGTTTGAGCTTCGCTTCCTTGGGATAGTGACATTGTTTTACGAAGCGAAAAGCAACGGATACCTTGACTGCCCCACGGCGGTTGTCCCAGCCTACGCCCATGACGTCAAAAAATGGATTACAACAGAGGAGGTCATGTGCCAGAGTTACCTCCACCCCTCGACCAAACCAAAGGTCATGACCATCCTGGGCAAGGTTCTCGTCAAGTCTCGCTTGGCTGAATTGTCTACCGCCTTCAACCAAATCTTGAACGTGTCCTGGGAGGACGAGTCAGCGGCCACCATGGGCAACATCGGGGTCATCCATGACCTCGTGTCACAACACGGAGAACCCCTTGGCCTCGCTCAAGCCTATACGGCAGAAATACTTACCAGAGCTACAAGTCAGCTGGAGATGATCCTGGACCAAGTGACCACGAACCCTCAACTCCCCATGGACACAATGATTGGGATCCAACAGAAGTACTCCCGATTGACCCGTGTTGCCTTCCAGGAAGACCCTGCATTCCAAGACGCCCTTCACATCGGCATGAGTGCATTCGTGAACTCAAATCCATTCACAACGTAAGGGACAATTTCCAACTTTTTTTTCACTCGGAGTCAAAGTTTGCAAAGAAGATTTTACTTGCAAAATTGTAATTTTTTAGACAAGAAAACGCGAATGCTGCCGAGTATTGTGCAAAGTGCTTCCACCTCACCCTCCTGAACAAACAGAAACTGGACGAGGATGAGGTGGAGAGCAAGTTGAATGCACTCGTAAGTTGGGGAAGGGGTGAAGGGTCATCCTCATCCAGGATAAAATTTTTATTTAACTGTTGGAATTTCCAGATGTCGATTTTCCAATACCTGAAAGACAAGGACGTCTTCCTGACATTTTACAGTCGTCACTTTGCCGATCGTTTGCTCCGTGGAACCTCCTGCTCGGATGACACGGAAGAGCTCATGTTGAACAAACTAAAGGACCACAGTAAGTCTCCCCGCAAGGTCTTCCAAAGCAACGTCAAAGGTCACCGACTGAATTTCCATGATTCCAGATGGGTGGGAGTACGCCTCCAAGATGGGGCGGATGACAGTAGACATGAAGGGCTCAAAGGAGCTGAGTGAAAAGTTCAAGGAATCCCTCCAGGATCAGTCTCCCCCTGGATTTTCGTTTGACCTCAACGTCCGTATCTTGACCACTGGGAGTTGGCCCTTCAGTGGAGTCCAGGAGACGCTCCAGTACCCGACGGAGGTCAGCATGAATTCCAGGATTTGACTTTTTGTCTGGTAGCCTAACACGCATTTACCTTTGGCCCCATTGCAGATGGCGCTGGGAATGGCTACCTTCTCAACATTTTACGAGAACAAGTACAAGGGGCGGAAGCTCACTTGGATGGCTGACCAAGGGAGTGTGGAGGTCAAGAGTCGTTGCTTTGGGAAGCCACATACCTTCATCCTCACGACCTATCAGATGGCAGTCCTTGACCTCTACAATGTCAACGACACCTTAACCACACAGGAGTTGTTGGAACATACTGAGCTGAAGCAGGAGCTTCTTGAGCAGGTGAGTGGGCAGGGCAAATTCGTCATTGCGACATGTCGCGACATGACGATTCTGGGGGAACATTTGACCTCAGTTTGACCTTTTCTCTCTAGGTGGTTGAGCCTCTGGTCAAGATTGGACTCTTGAAGAAATCCGAAGACGCTTATGCCGTCAACCTGAGTTTTACTCACAAGAACATGCGAATCAACTGCGACCGCCCTCTCAAAATGGTCACGGACTCAGACAAGGTCAAAGCTTCCAAGGCCATTGAAATTGACAGGAAGAGCTTCATAGAGACTTCCATCATGCGTGTCATGAAAGCACGGAAGCGATCGACCCACACGGACCTTGTGGCTGAGATCATACCCCTCTGCACCCCCCGTTTCACCCCTGATGTGAAAGAAATCAAGGTCACGCAACTCTAGTCATGTTCACCTAAAAGAATTCCTTTGTTCATGTTTTGTTTTAAATTGCAGAAAGTGATTGATACGCTGATTACTCGTGAGTATTTGGAACGAGATGCGGAAGCGATGACCACTTACAATTACGTCGCCTAAACCTCCACTAATCAAACAAAACCAGAAATTAATTCTACTGGCGGCCGAGTACTTTCTACCGATGATCCAAATTGAGCTCCCACATCCACAAAAAGTGAAACACATTGTAGTGAATTGTGAATAAAATCAAGACAAAACAAAACAAGGAGACAAGATCCAACATGATCCTAAAAATAGACACTTACCCCGTGTGTGTGTGTGTGGTTAAATTGGGAAGTGTTAATTGAATTGTAATGGAAACTACTGACCCGGATTCCAGGGATGAAACTACAATTAACACCCCAACATCATTCATCCTCATTTGCTCATTCCCAATTCACCATCAGAGCTGGAGGTCAAATCCCCTCGATATAAAAAGGACATCCATCCCTTATTCCCATCCACTTCCGTTTCGGCGACCAATCAGAGAAGGACATGCCACTCCTCAAGGTTTTCCTCCTCACATTCCTTGCATTTGCAGGAGGGGGTAGAAATGTAGCTGGGGAAAGTGTAGGGGTCAAGGGTCAAGGGACGGGGAGGGACTCCTATCTAAAAGCAGCTGATCACTCGGCAGGACTCAAGGTGACGTACCCTCCAAGTTCTTACTACTACCACGTCTACCCTCAGCAGAATCAACAGTACGCGTATGGACAACGTAAGTTTACCAAAGTTCAAATGTAACACTAAAAACAGGGTCAACTGTCACTTTTTTCTTTGGGTTTGCAGAGAAGACGAGCGATGATTACTACTACGGTGGGAGTGAATTCAATGGGATTGAGGCAGATGCGAAGGTTGACCCTGTGAGTATCAGCGGTTTGGTGGGCTTGGCCACCGCGGCGGTGAGCAGCCTCAGTTGGGTCACCACGGGCATCTTGGCCATCATCCTGGCCCCCGTTCTTCTTCCCATCATCCTCTCGCCACTCCTCCTCATTGGACTTATCATCTATTTCATCCCGGGTAAATGCAATTTCCATCCAGTTCCTGGAGCGTTTCCTGGAATTTTACTTAAGCAATTCAAATTTCTTTAGTGATCAAGCTACAACTTGGTCCAGACGCAGCGCAGGTAAGGAGATCAGGAGGAAGGGTCACTGAAGCCATGCGACATTTGGAAGCGACTGGTCGCCTCATCTACTCCCTCTCAGCCAATGAAGAGTGCCTGGAACGGGTCGCTTGTGAAATGGGACGCGCGTCTCCTCTCTCGTCATTTTCAAAATGGATCAAATCGTAAAAATTTTTGCGTTTTTCTGTTGTTTTTTTTTGCCTTTTCAACGTTTTTGCATTTTTGTGCAACACCGTGCAAGTTTTTTTGAAAGAAGAGTTCAAAATTCCTAAATGTGAATCAAGTTTCTTCACTGTTGTGTCCGGATTTCTAGGAAACTGGATGGGTTTGAGAATCCGTTGATGAAGCGCCTGACGCGTGCCCTTCGCCTCACGTCCTCGGCCCTGCCCGATTGCAGAATGTTTGGATGTGACCCTGGGAGACAGTTCAGACGCCTCCTGAGGTCAATTGGACAGGAAGGGAAGTAAGGGGTCAAGGGACGGGAACCCAAGTTATTAAAACCAAAAAGACGCCTGACGCCTGACAAGACTGACTCTTCTGACGCACCTCTTTTCTTCTAATTTATTCTTGAATTGTTATGTTTTGTTTTAATGGTTGAAAATAAAAGGTTTGAAATTGTCCTTGGTCTTCCCTTGTGTCCCTGAACGAGGTCAAGTCTCCCCTCCTCCCTTCTCTCGTCCCTTGGGAAGAATTCAAACTGAAATCAAAGGGCTCTCCCCTTACCTCACCCCATTTCTTGTCAACATTCCTTCACTTCATTCCATTGTTTCCCTTCGGAGAGAAGAGAAGTCCCTTCCCCTTCCCAAAACAGTTTTGTACAATTCTGTACAGTTTTGTACAATAAGTTCCAAAATTACATCATCTCATCAACAATTTTCGAAAAATACTCCAAATTCTTTACAAAGCCATCCCAAGGACCTAACTGGGAAGTCTAGACGGTAATTTTGATTTTAAAATTTCTGGAAATATGAACGGATTTCAAGTCTGTTACAACATTAATTTCAAAATTTAAAACTTTTTTTCAAAGTTTTCATGAATTTTGTGTCTGTTTAGATCATTTCTAACGGGGGAATAATGGGAGACTTGATCTGAAAGTGGTTTTGCTTGGAGGCATCCGAAGGAAATAGGTCAAGTGATCCCTTCCATATGCGGCAGGAAGGATCCTCCTAAGGGCTCTTATTCTCCAATTTCCCAATGGGATGGAAAACGGTTCTCCTCATTTCCCTTCTACTTCCGCCCTTCCCCACGACCACCACCGCCACGGTCACGTGCACATGCCAAGAACAGAAGGGAGGACGCTCAGGGCTCCAGGAAGACCTGAACGAACCGGAGGAATCAGACCATGACATTGGAAATCTCCAGGAAAATTACCACCAGCGGCAGCCAGAAGGATTCAATCCCTTCAGTACCCCACCGTTCCATCAGCGTGACCCCGGGATTTTGCTCCTTGGAGAAATGAGTCAAGGGTTCATGGGACCCCGGAGGCGACGAAGGCGGAGTGCTGGACAACTTTCCATTGTTTACCCACAACACTCTTCTCCAGCCCACTTTCAAGAAGCGCAGGACCCTCCACCTGCAAAGTTGGCAGGAGGTCATGAATTCCAGCCTGGAAATTACGTCCAACACTCCAGGTTCACCAGACGAAGACCCAATGAGAAGGACTACGGAGACAAGATTCACATTTTCACAGCCTCGGATCAAAGGATCATAAACTCCACACGTCCCCTGGAAGAGAGGTCACAGTGGGGCCACGGTCAAGGTCAACCCTCCCCATCACCCGTTCCAGCGAGGTCAACGACCTCCCTTGATTTTCGCCCAGAGGTCACTGCCCTCTCCTCAGCCTGGAATTCCTACGGCCCCCACGTCCGTTTCATCCCGACCCATCCCCAGTTTCCAGGCCGGAGGAATGGTGACTGGATACAGTTCCAGCCGATGGATTCGGAATGGTCTTCCAGGATTGGTCAACCGAACCCAGCCCCACCTGAACCCACCATGTTTACCCGATTCCTCTCTCGCTACATTAATTTTGAATTGACCCACTACGAGTGGACGGAATTCCTAAGGGAGATGGCACTAGCAGGGGCCTTTGTCCTGGTGGGCCTTGGGTGGATCTTCCTCGGCATCTCAATCAACGCCATCCCTTGGTCACTGCCCTACGCTGCCTCCAGGCGGAACCTGGAGGGAGGGGATGAAGGGGGGTCAATCTGGGGCAACTCCATTCTCAAAACCATCACTGAAAATGTACACTTGGCCCTTGAGGGTGACTGGTTGGCGAGGCTGGAGGAGAAGGTGACTGGAGCAGGGACTGGATCGGGGGCTGGACAAGGGGGTTGGTTATCCTCTTCTGTGAGTTGTTGTATCCTTCCGAATGAACGGACGATGGGGACTGCAGAATGTCAAGTGATCCGGAAGGGACGGAAGTTGTCTCCATTCAAGTGTCTTTCTGATCTCATTTACAATTTTAATTTTGGTCCTTCAAATGGCTAAACCACCCCAAACCACCGCCTCCTCATCCCTCCAGTATTCTGGAGGCTCCAGGGTTCCAAAGTGGAAAAATGTGAATAAAAAAGTAGAAAAGGATTGTGGATTTGACGTTTTTGATCTTTATTCGGGTTTCTGCATGGGATGGTCCGAAATGAGTGCTCGGAGTGTCAGGATGTCATGTCAGGGTCCCCTCGGGATCCACTGGCCCAGCAGATGTGGAACTCATTCAGATTTCTACGGGAAGGATGAGAGGCGGTGATGAGGTGACGAGGTTCCGTTCCGCCTGTCACTCATCGCCCCAGCGTCGTCGCTTCCCACTCATCATCGCTGGGATGAAAAAAGGAGCCGCTCGGGTGACCCTTCTCACCCGAATTCTCCGCTGTCAGGATGTCAGAACTCGTCGGAATGGATTTCTCATGTCTCCCCCGGAAAGTTTGAATTGAAGGAGGAGACTCATTTGCATAAGCACTTAGAGACTTAATTTTATTCCAATTAACTTCAACTTTCTCCATCATCGCCTCCCTGAGCCTCCACTTCCGTCCAGGAATTATCCAGAGTCAGAGAGGGTGGATTCCAGGAGAAAGTCATCCACTGTAACTGGCTGGAACTCACCGCAAGAACTCCAGAAGGAACAGGCTGAAGGGAAAGTCATGGATTGGAGCCCCTGGAGTCAAGGAGCGGATCGGAAGGAGACAAATGTGGCAAAGTGGTCCCATTTATCGGCAATTTGTTCTTTTAATAGGTGGAGAGAAGTGTAAATGAGGGGAGAGATTAGACGGGGGAAGGGACATAAGGCACAAGTTCGTTCGGTAAAAGTACCCAGCCGATTCCCAGCTACGCCACATTACTCAACAAATTAATCGCCGTGTCCTGACATGATCTTCACAGATTCCCGTTCCTCCTTCCTTCTGGCGACGCTTCAGCCTCTCCACACTCCACATACTTCCTTCCTTCTTCATCCTCATATAAGAAGACGCAACGGGGAAAGTATGCGATACCACGACAAATCAGAACGATCCATTCCTTCCCACTATCAAAATACGGGGAAATCTTTACAATAATTACGAAAAATTGTGAAAAAGTAAAAAAAATTATGAAAATTACGAAAAATTATAAATGGAAATCCGGAAATTTAGACCTAGAAAAACTGCAAGGAGTTGAAAATTATCCCCAATTATGAAAAAAGTTCCAGGAAATTGTAAAGTTTTTAAAAAATTATGAAAACATTTCAATAGAGAATGAAGAATTATGAGAGAGAACCAAAAACCAAAATTTCAAGTCGACAAATGAAGAATCATTGAAGGATAAAACTTTAATTTTTTAACTTATAAAGTATATTTTATTAACAAATTATGAATGGCTTTCAACATTTTCACTTTACATTTCATAATTTTTTTTTTGGAAACGATTAAAAAATCTGCCCGGAAAAAGACCCCGATCCTTCTGCATAATTCTATTCAAATGACATGGAATTCTGGATTCTATTGAATGTTTTTGGTTTATGGGGATGACCTTTGACCTCCACCTCCCCTTGGATGCTCTGTGCATGTGTCTCTTTTGTTCATTGTCCTTCCGTTTGTAATTTGTGGTGTGAGACTGGTGTTTGAGCAACTGGGGATGATTGGATGTCCGTAAATCTTCTTCCTCCGGCCCCACCCCTTAAATGTCCCACCGTCCATTGTCCCCTTTCTATTCCAAATCGTAAGTATTTTGGGCTCTTTTTTTCCGTGTCCTTTCTTTAGTGTGGTGATGATGAGGATCATTTCCCTGCCTCCCCGTGTCTCATCATCCTCGGAATCAATGAATCCGAAAGAGGCGAGGACTCGGGCATTTTTTATCTCCCGGGATGTCACACCCACTTGGCTCCCGAATTCTATTGATGGGCCCATGGACACCTTTTTTCATCTTCCAAGGGATGATCCAAGGGTCCACACACATTCCATCTGCCCCTTCATCCTGAAACTTACTTACGTAAGTTACAGAAAGGGAAAAGATTCACACAAGTCACCCTGTGGTGAAGTCCCCAATTCATCATCCTAATTCGGTTTTTAGTTTTTAATTATTCCGGGATTTCAGCCCCCATGTGTTCCTTCACTTGACACTCGGAATAATTACAAGTCCCCTAATTGGAATCCCCCCAGTCTTTTTTCCAGCCCAACAAAAACTGGGAGCGGGGCCTGGAATGGACAAGCATGGAAATGGAGGTTGACAGGCCGGGACGAAAGGACGAGGACAACGTCCCACAATTCCTGGATTCATGGACATAAAACAACCCCCCACTGTCACCAAGCCTCAAATAATTAACAACCAAACAATTCACAATTATTCAGAATAATTAAATACCCCCAATACTACAAGGGGAGGGGCCGGGATTGGGACTGGGGACGAATCAGCGGCTCGGATCCAACCCCCTCCCGTCTCGAACTCCTTTCACCCACTGAATCCATCCACCCGGAGAAAGAATCCATGCCATACCCACCACCACCACCACCACACAGTTTGTCACCAAGATCTCTCCTGATACCATCATCACATTCTTCAGTTTCAAGCAAAATCAGTGACAATAAAAGTCAATTAGCACACAATAAGGTCAATTTGGATCAAAAGGAGACAGAGGTCAAAAGGAGACACGAAAAAAGGTCAAGGGTGCCTAGTGGAGACATGATGGATCGGAAGGAATTTTCCAATTTCTCCATAGACTCGTTAATTTCCCCAAGGGGGATTGGTCCTTTCCTCAGCCCTTGGCTCTTCCCACCCCCTGATAGACTTGGTGGGTACTATGGTGGGATTTCGGCCCACTTGGCCCACCTCCACACTTCTGGCCTCCTGCCCATGTACCCTGAAGATTTGTCACAACCCACGACCCAATTTCAGTTTGGAGGAGAAACAATCACAACCCCACCCCAGTCCCCACTCCCCACCTCACAATCACCAAAGTGTCACAGCCCAGCCACCTCTGAGGGCTCAAGGTCAGGCGGGACGCCATCAGGTCAGAATTCCTTTTGTCATTCTCATGAAATAGGTCAAAGATTTTGGAAGAAACTTTTGCTTCTGTGCAGAATCAGAGGCTGAGCGGGGTGAAGGGGTCGGAGGGGATGAAGGGACGAGACACGGGGGGACAAGGGCTAAGGACGGAGGTCACTTGGGCAAGACTCGAAGGAGGAGGACGGCGTTTACGAGTGAGCAATTATTGGAGCTAGAACGGGAATTTCATGCCAAAAAATATCTGAGCTTGACAGAACGATCCGAAATTGCAAGGACGCTCAAGCTGAGTGAGGTCCAAGTCAAAATCTGGTTTCAGAATCGGAGGGCTAAATGGAAAAGGGTCAAGGCTGGAGGTAAGGTCACTATTTTCCACATTCGTTACACACAGCCCCTGTTTTAGCAAAAAATAGCGCAAAGCGACCCTATTTCTTCGTCTATAAAATCTCATAAAAAAAGCTTTGCTCTTTAAATTTTTTTATTAATTTTTCCCCTGGCTTTTAATGATTTCTGAACCAAAATCGCTTTGTTCCAAATTCTTTTTTTAAAAATGAAAATGAAAACTTTTTGCAGGAATGAGTACAATTCCCCGAGGAGGTGGTTCCTCGCATTCAAATTCTGGTGGTGGGGGTAAGATTGTGGTCCCAATTCCAGTGCACGTGAATCGCTTTGCAGTTCGTTCCCAACATCAAGAAATGGAAAAGAGTCTCGTCCAGCACCTCTACCCTCCCCACCCCCACCAACTCACACCCCCTTCTCTAAATTATGCAAAGTGAAAGCTCTTAGCTGGAATAAAATGTGCTCATAATTAATGACCCAATCAGTTGATGGGTGAGGAAACCCAGCACGGAAGGACTCATTAATCAAGTCACAAAGTGGTCCACCTCCTCTGACTCGGTGGCAAGGGGTCCATGTCCACTTGGTTAGTCATACCCAAGGGTCCTTCCAATTATTCCTACCCTCTGGA
>JAQIWD010001818.1:0-11041 GCA_034694825.1 Anurida granaria | reverse complement strand
GGTTAACAGATTGGAATCTGTAGTTCTTATTTCCCCCACCAGGGCTACTTTACACCCCTCCAGCTGAGCCTTAATAATTCTTGAAGGGCAGTACTACTCTTCAAAACCATAAGTTTGTTTCTTGACAAACTGGAAAAACTTGGCTTCACTTGTCACGACTTTAACCTCAACACAGTATTTCCTATCCTCATCACAACTTCCAGACACGACTTTCCCTGTTGGCAGGTGCTCCTTGTGTTTGGAGACTTTCCCCACCCGCTTCACTTTCACCTTAAATACAAACATTAATTAAATTTCATTTACACCATTTGCTCAGTATTAGTACATTTTACACAATTATGTCTATTCTTACATTGTGTTTTTTATCGAACATGTTCAAAATGTTCTCATTCTCCGTACCGGTAGCAGATGCTGCAGCAGCTTTGACAGCGATTCTGTAATGACATTTTAAATTTAGGATCATTCTTGAGAATTCATTATAATTCTTAGGATTCGGACGTCGGATTCTTTCTTCGAAAAACGCAAAAACCTTTTAATTTTATTCGTTCAGAAATCTTACAATCAAATGACTTCAAATAGTGCCAATGTTACTTCTGTAAGGTCGCGGGGTCACTAAAACGCATAAATCGACAGAAAGATTTTCGAAAGAATCCGACGTCCAAATTGATGATAATGCATCAACTCCTTAATTTTAACTTTTCGTTTTCTTCAAGCAACACTACACAATTTGCACAGTCCATTTTCGAAACTTTCAGATTAAATTTTATTAAGAACAATCAGATTGAATATCCAAATCAAAAACGAATGAAACCACTAGCAAAACTTTACTTCTTTTTAAACCTGAACTGTCGTTGGCAAGATTCGACAAGAAGGACAACAATACGACTCTCAAAATTTTTAACTTTAATATTTTCAACTGTGTTTTATTTTTTCCCCTAAGGATCAGTGCATTGTCATTAGTGGGGAAAGTGGGGCTGGGAAAACGGAGAGTACAAAATTAATCCTACAGTATTTGGCAGCCATTAGTGGGAAACACTCCTGGATTGAGCAGCAAATCCTGGAAGCAAATCCAATTCTGGAAGGTAAAAACCATTGATTGTCAAATCTCCTAATCTCCAGAATATTTAGAACCTATGATCTAATTTAGTAAATTTCTCCTTCCAGCGTTCGGGAATGCCAAAACAATTCGGAATGACAACTCGTCCCGGTTTGGAAAGTACATTGACATTCATTTTAGCAAGAGTGGGGTCATTGAGGGTGCCAAGATTGAACAATATTTGCTGGAGAAATCCAGGATTGTGTCACAAAATTCGGATGAGCGAAACTACCACATTTTCTACTGCATGCTGGCGGGGTTGAACAAAGAAGAGAAATTGAAGCTCCATTTGAAGGAACCTGGCGACTATCGCTACCTTACTGGAGGGAAGTGCATAACGTGCGAGGGGAGGGATGACACTGCGGAATTTGCAGACATCCGCTCTGCCATGAAGGTCTTGACTTTTTCGGATGCGGAGATTTGGGAAGTCCTCAAAGTCCTCGGCCTCCTCCTCCATCTTGGAAATATCAAGACAAAGGCGGCAGTCATCAGTAAGCGCTTTGCGGTTATAGGAATGATTGACTTGATTGATACAATTTCGTTGCTCTTTTAGACAATTTGGACGCAACGGAGATTTCGGAAATGTCGCACGTGGACACGGTCTCAACTCTCCTCGGGGTCAACCGGAAGTCTCTCATTGAGGCCATCACGACCAAAACGATTTTCGCGCATGGGGAGACGGTCGTTTCGACAATGTCGCGGGAGCAGAGCGTGGACGTGCGGGACGCCTTTGCGAAAGGGATCTACGGCCGCCTCTTTATCTGGATTGTGTCCAAAATCAATTCTGCAATTTATCGCCCCAAGGCTGGAAAGCACGCCTCCATTGGCGTCCTCGACATTTTTGGATTTGAGAATTTTGATAGCAACAGTTTTGAGCAGTTTTGCATCAACTATGCCAATGAGAACCTCCAACAGTTTTTTGTCCGCCACATTTTCAAACTGGAACAAGAAGAGTACAACCTGGAAGGGATTTCCTGGCGTCACATTGAATTTATTGACAATCAAGATGCGCTGGACCTAATTGCCATCAAGTCTTTGAATATCATGAGCCTCATTGACGAAGAGTCAAAGTTTCCTAAAGGTAAGACACAACTTGACCCTTTACCTTTGACCCTATTGGGGTCGTTTTTTTACAAATTTTGGCTCAAATTTTCAGGAACGGATAACACCATGTTGGCAAAATTACACAAGACGCATTCTTCGAACCGAAATTACCTGAAACCGAAATCCGACATCAATGCCTCCTTTGGGTTCAACCATTTTGCGGGCGTGGTCTTCTACGATGCCCGAGGCTTTCTCGAAAAGAATCGTGACACGTTCAGTGCGGACTTGCTCCAACTGATTGAAATTTCTGGAAACAAGTTTGTCCAGCATTTGTTCCGGGACGATATCACGATGGGCAATGAGACTCGGAAGCGGGCACCCACCCTCTCCAGCCAATTTAAAAAGTCACTGGACTCGTTGATGAAGACGCTTGGGAATTGTGCTCCCTTCTTTGTCCGCTGCATCAAACCGAATGAACTCAAGAAACCAATGGTGAGTTCAAGGGGACCTTGAGCCACCTTCGGGCATTTCTAAGTCGAGTTTCACTTTTTGCAGATTTTTGATCGAGAACTCTGTTGTCGTCAACTCCGTTACTCGGGCATGATGGAAACAATCCGAATCCGGAGAGCCGGCTATCCAATTCGTCACACTTTTCGCGAATTTGTGGAACGGTACCGTTTCCTCATCAGTGGAATTCCTCCGTCGCATAAAACGGACTGCCGAGCCGCCACTGCCAGGATTTGTCAAGCAGTCCTTGGGAAAAGTGACTACCAATTAGGAAAATCCAAAGTTTTTCTCAAAGATGCTCACGACTTGTTTCTGGAGCAAGAAAGGGACCGGGTCCTTACCAAGAAAATCCTCATTTTACAACGCAACATTCGAGCATGGTAAGTTCCAGCGGTTCCAGCCCACCCAACAACGGGCACATAAATTCAGTGCAGGTTCACCCAATTGGCGTTTTCCAGGTACCACCGCCGACGGTTCAAGAAAATGAAGGCGAGCGTAATTGTAATCCAGCGAAACGTGAGGGGATTTCTCCAGCGTCGACGCTATCAGCGGATGAGGACTGGATACACGCGGTTACAGGCTCTGATCCGCTCCAGAGTACTGGCCCACCGCTTCAAGCACCTCCGTGGACACGTCGTGGGTCTCCAAGCAGTTTGTCGTGGGTATTTGGTCAGACGCCAGATGCAGCGACGACTCTGGGCAGTCGTTAAAATCCAATCCCACATTCGACGAATGATTGCTCAAAGGATGTACAAGAAAATTAAGGTAAGATGAAATAAACCAAGTGGAAGACCTTCAGAAATGACATAATTGCTGCTGAAATTTTACTAGTTTGCTCAACGGCATAAACTCGAAGCACTCCGGTTACGGGACCAAGAAGAGCGGGAGCTGAAGAAAGTTGGGAATAAGCGCTACAAGGAAATTGCAGAGAAGAATTATCGGGAGCGTCTCCTCGCCATCGCTGCAAAAGGAAAGGAAATGGATAGAGAGGATCGGATGATCATTGACCGGAAGAAGGAACGAATTGAAAGTGCGGCACGGCGAGCGGATGAGCCGTTGAATGACTCGGAAGTGGTCGAGGCCCTCTTTGACTTTTTGCCAGATAACGGATCCGAAGCTCCGCAACCCACGGCGTTTCGAGTAAGCACCGTTGAGCACCGTGGAATCGGGCCCGCATCCTAACCCAATTTGTTTTCATTTTCAGTACTTACCAAATCCAACAAAGAATGACGATGAGAGCATGTCCAACTCACCGGACGCCCTCGTCCCGGTGGACGTCGAGGACCTTTCTGAATACAAATTCCAAAAGTTTGCTGCAACGTATTTCACTGGGAATGCAAATCATCAGTACTCACGTCGTCCCCTCAAGTCCTCTCTCCTCCCATTGGTTGCTCCAGTGGACCAATTGGCAGCCCAAGCCCTCTGGATTACCATCCTACGGTTCATGGGTGACCTTCCAGAGCCGCGGTACCACTCCATGGAGCGAGATACAACGTCAGTCATGTCAAAGGTGACGGCGACGCTTGGGCGACATTTCGCAAAGTCAAAGGAATTCCAGGAGCTGGGATTGGAAAATGGGGTAAGCTTGAACGCCGTTTGGAGATGATTCAAAAAAGGGCATAGTCTTCTCACAGTTCGCCTTAGTTTTTTTTGTGATCCGTTTTCTTTTTTCTTGCAGGATGGATACAACAGCATGAAGCAGAAACCACGATCGATTCGTCACAAACTCGTGTCCCTAACTCTGAAGCGCAAGAACAAACTGGGTGAGGACGTGAGGAGGAGGCTGGAAGGCGACGACTCGGCTGCAGATTCCTACCAATCCTGGCTCGAGTCACGACCAACTTCTAATCTGGAGAAACTCCATTTCATCATTGGTCATGGGATTCTCCGGGCGGAACTCCGGTAAGCAGGGATTTCCAAACAATTAACTTGACCTGACCTTGACCCCTTCTGGTTGTTTTTCCACAGGGATGAAATTTATTGTCAAATCTGCAAGCAACTGACCAACAACCCCTCAAAGTCCTCACATGCCCGTGGATGGATCCTCTTGTCACTCTGCGTCGGTTGTTTTGCTCCGTCGGAACGCTTCGTAAAGCATCTCCGAGCCTTCATTCGAGAAGGCCCCCCAGGCTACGCCCCTTATTGCGAAGAGCGCCTCAAGCGAACATTCAACAACGGGACACGGAACCAGCCCCCCAGTTGGCTCGAACTCCAGGCCACCAAGTCCAAGAAACCAATTATCCTTCCAATCACTTTCATGGACGGAAACACCAAGAACTTGTTGGCCGACTCTGCGACGACTTCTCGAGAATTGTGCAGTCAGCTGTCAGAAAAGATTGGGCTGAAGGACCAATTTGGATTCAGCCTCTACATTGCCCTCTTTGACAAGGTCAGCTCACCCAGTCTACTTTTTGCTTTTTCCCAAGTTTGACCTAAATTTGACCTCTACCCCCTAGGTTTCTTCGCTCGGAAGTGGGAATGAGCACGTCATGGATGCAATTTCACAATGTGAGCAGTATGCCAAGGAGCAAGGTGCACAGGAAAGGAATGCCCCCTGGCGTCTATTCTTCCGAAAAGTAAATTACACCACTAAATTCTAATAACTTTTGCATCTTTTTCTGCTCTGTCACTGTCATCTGCTCAACTAACTTCAATAAATTGATTTTTTGCAATTAAATTAACTTTCTTTCACTTTTCTGCTTTTTTGGAGCTTTGCTTATTCCTTTGTGTCCTAGACGCTAATTTTGCTTCTTTTGTGCGTGTCCAGGAAATCTTCTCACCCTGGCATGACCCGACGGAGGATGCAGTGGCCACCAACTTAATTTACCAACAAGTTGTCCGTGGCATAAAATTTGGGGAGTATCGCTGCGACAAGGATGAGGACTTGGCCATCATCGCTGCTCAGCAGTACTACGTTGAGAACGGGACGGAACTCCAGGCGGATAAATTAAGCAGTGCGCTGACGAGCTACATTCCGGACTTTAGTCTCAACGCTTCGGATCGATCCCTGGAGAAATGGGCAGCACTCGTCACCACTGCTTTCCGACGGGTAAGTGCTCCGGGGTCAAGGTCAAGGTGAGGGTATCCTGGAGACTAAGTTTCTTTTGTACCTCTTCCGGTAGACAATCCACGCCAAGGATCGAATGGACATTTTAAGGGTCAAGGAAGACATTGTGGCCTACGCAAAATTCAAATGGCCACTCCTCTTTTCAAGATTCTACGAAGCATTTCGGTACTCGGGTCCAAACTTACCAAAAAACGATGTTATCCTGGCAATCAATTGGACTGGGATTTACGTCGTGGATGACCAGGAACAAGTACTGCTGGAACTCTCATTTCCAGAAATTACAAACATTCGGGCTGAAAAGTAAGTCAGCGATGCCACTCAATTAAAAATAACAAAGTTCTGTACATGAGAAAATGAGAGAGGAAGGTCGACCGTGTTTGTTATAGTTTTATTTTTTTATAGGAGTGAGAAATTGTTTGGACAAACGTTTACAATGTCCACGATCCGAATTGGAGAAGAGTTCACATTCCAGAGTCCAAATTCGGAAGATATCCAGGAACTGGTGGTAAGGGAACTCACTGGAAGTTTCCTGGAATTTCTTGTACTATAATAATCGCCTAACTTTGACACTCTTCCAGGATTTCTTTTTGGATGGACTGAAACGCCGTTCAAATTACGTAATCGCTCTCCAGGATTACGCTCCTCCCAGTAAGCTACAGTTTGTCTTGTGTGTCTTGCAATAATTCTGTTCGTTTGGCCTCTTTTTCCAGACGAAGGGTCAAGTTTCTTGGCCTTCTCCAAAGGAGACCTTATAATGCTGGAGGATGACAATTCTGGAGAAAATGTGATGACTTCGGGCTGGTGCGTTGGGCGGTGTGAGCGAACGGATGCGAAAGGTGACTTCCCATCGGAAACCGTCTACGTCTTGCCTACCATGACGAAACCGCCTGGAGAAATCCTTGAACTTTTCAAAACTGGAGACAATGGGCGTCGCTTTGTGAATTCGTACACGAACGGCGTGGATACGCACAAGGAGAAACCACATACGCTGGAAGAATATTCTATAGAGCACTTCCGCCTTCCCATGAAACCGCGAAGTATTTCCAAAGCGCTCACCCTCACCGCCGCCCGACGACAGGGGCGGGATGAACTCTGGAAACATTCCCGGGAGCCAATCCGACAACCCTTGCTGAAAAAGTTGCAAAACAAGGAAGGTGTCGTGGAGGATGCTGCGTACATTTTTACCTCAATTCTCAAGTACATGGGTGACATCCCGCACAAAAGGTCAAAAATTGGGAATGAGTTGACCGACTCCATTTTCGATTCTCCGCTAAAACAGGTACGCGGCCATTGAGGATTTTTTGTCAATAATTGTTAAGTTTTTTGGAAATTTCTAAAGTTATGTTGGAGCTATTTATTTATTTTTGTAGGAAATCCTGAGGGACGAAGTCTACTGTCAAATTATGAAACAATTGACTGATAATCGGAATCGATTTAGTGAAGAAAGGGGCTGGGAATTAATGTGGCTGGCCACTGGGCTTTTTGCGTGTTCCCAATCCCTCCTTCGAGAATTGACGCAGTTTCTAAGGACACGCCGACATCCCATTGCCCAAGATTCCTTGCAGAGGCTCCAGCGAACTATGAAAGTGGGACAGCGGAAGTATCCTCCACATCAAGTGAGTTTCAACGCACATGTTTATTTGGATTGGGACATTCAGCGCAGAAATTGATCTCCCGTTGACCTCTTTAGGTGGAAGTGGAAGCGATCCAGCACAAAACGACGCAAATCTTCCACAAAGTTTACTTCCCAGATGACACGGATGAGGCCTTTGAAGTTGACTCCTCAACCCGTGCAAAAGAGTTTTGTGCAAATATTGCATCCCGCCTTACAATGAAGTCCTCCGAAGGGTTTAGCCTTTTTGTCAAAATCGCTGACAAGGTCATTTCAGTCCCGGAAGCGGATTTCTTTTTTGACTTTGTCCGACACTTGACGGATTGGATCAAGAGAGCCCGACCAAGTCGGGACGGAGCGATTCCACAGTTCACTTACCAAGTTTTCTTTATGCGGAAGTTGTGGAGTAGCACAATTCCAGGGAAGGATCGGATGGCTGATGTAATTTTCCACTACCATCAAGAACTGCCCAAGTACTTGAGAGGTGAGTAGACCAATTAAAGCCCAACTATGTTGCTGAGCTTTGACCTTGGATTTTAAGGGTATCACAAGTGCTCCAAGGACGAGGCTTCCAAATTAGCTGCACTGATTTACCGTGTTCGTTATGGAGATAGCAAGCAGGAGCTCCAGTCCATTCCGTAAGCCTTGACCTCCTTTTCCTGAATCGTTTCCAAGAATTCTGGAATTCAACTTTGTCAACCTTTTTTCAGACAACTGATGCGAGAATTGATACCTTCGGATTTGACCAAAGTCCAGAGCACCAACGACTGGAAGCGATCAATTGTTGCAGCCTACAATCAGGACGCTGGTAAATAAGTTGCGGGACATTTTCCTTTGTCCAAAAATTCCATTTTGAAAATGTTTGATTAATTTGGAAATTTTGATCATGATTTGCAGGGATGAGTTCTGAGGATGCCAAGATTAGTTTTCTAAAAATCATTTACAGATGGCCAACATTCGGATCCGCCTTCTTTGAAGTAAAACAAACTACTGACCCTACTTTTCCTGAACTCCTCCTAATTGCAATCAACAAGCAAGGTGTCAGTTTGATCCATCCGCAGACAAAGGTAAATTTTTCTAGCAATGGCTTGAAAATGTCATTCGACTCAACACAATGCAAGGAATCTGCTTGACCTTTTTGTTTTCGTTGACCCCCAGGAGCTGCTAGTGACACATCCCTTTACGAAGATCTCCAACTGGTCATCTGGCAACACCTACTTTCACATGACAATTGGGAATTTAGTCCGAGGCTCAAAGCTACTCTGTGAGACGTCGCTGGGATATAAAATGGACGACTTGCTTACTTCCTACATTTCACTGATGCTGACAAATATGAACAAGCAAAAGGGAACGGGGACGAGAGTCAAGTAAAGTTTAGGACGGTGCGTACTATCACGTGTTAGGAAAAGGTCATGGGTCGCTCTACTCGAGCCTATGATGACTTGGACAAGTTTTACGATTACAGTTAACTGTTGCCGTTTTGTTTTAAATTAGGTTGAGGAGGATAAGAAATCGAGTTGGCTCTTTATTTTATTATTTTGGAATTAGAAAAATACATGAAGCGTTTACCAGTAGCAAGGCCGTGATTGGCTCACGTTTTCTAAACACCCTCGTGTATGTTTGCCATTCGTCTTCCAGGGTTACCAAGTCGGACGGAAACAATAATAATTCCTTTACTGTCGTTGGCAAGAATCTTGGATATCTTCGGCTGAATTTTGATAGTACACGAAACTGGATTTTGGAATGATGCACTGTGGGACACGACTCGAATATGGCTCATTCATTCTAGGATCTAGGAGCAGCGTGGGCAGTGAATATGAACATGACCCCACTTTTCCTACTTGGAATCAACAAGCAAGGCGTCAGTTTGATCAATCTGCAGTCAAATGTAAACTTTCTAACGGAAAGGCTTGAAAATGTCGTTTGGCTCGAAACAGCGAATGTGCGGGACCTTTCTTTTCTTTGCCATCGTGGAGCTGCATTTTTGGTTTTCTGAAGTTCCCAAGGGAACTCGATTTTGAGAACTTGTTGATACACATGTAAATTAGTAAAATAAAATCAGTTGAAATTATTAATTCAACAGATTAATAATTTTCCTCCTTGCAATTGGGGAATAACCTGTTACAATTTATTGCAGTACAGGGGCGTGACCCCGATTTTGACGGAAACACTTATTTTTTTAACTAATTTATACTACTTTGAGTATCCCGAACATGCATTCAGCGTACCCAAATTAGTTAAAAAAGTGTTTCCGTCAAAATCGGGGTCACGCCCCTGTACTGCAATTATTGCACCGCTTGGAGCTGCCGATAGGTCAAAGTTTGGAATTCTCCACACCAGCAAAAAGAGACAAACGAAAGTCAGCGAGGGAGCGACTGATTAGTGACACTTTCCGACATCATGAGCCCCTCATACCTGCCAACATTCCTCTTCATCATCGTCCACGTGTTCCGGGGATGCCTGGCCCAAGGTTTCGGTCAACCATGCCCGCCGGCTTGCACTAAAATTAATTTAGTTTGCCGCAACCCACCTAGCAAATGCCAGTGCATCTCTCCAAATCATCTCCCAATCGGAAAGGGTGGCGAGGGCTGTGAGCTCTTGAGGGAAATCGGTGAATCATGTGGTGCAAATCATGCTCCCTGCAATACGGCTAAAAAGTTGGCTTGCGAAGGTAAGGATCTGATCTTTGTAGACACGGAGCATGTGCAGTCATGTCCCAAATGTGGATTTCACTTAAATTGGATTGGACTGGGACAGGGAACGTAAATCTGACGTTTCTTTTTTTTCTTCTCCAGATCCACTTGGTACCGGTGGCACCTGTCAATGCGCGGATCCTGCAGAATATAACAGCGGTGTAAGATGTAGTCCTCGGAAGACCTTCAAACAAGGATGCATAGCAAACCCCGATTCCTGCCTCACTAGCGTCGGCTTGAAATGCCAACGCCAACCCGCTGGTGATCCAATTCTATACCAACACATACTCTGGTTCTTCGGTCACCCTCGAAGTCTATATTTTACAAAAGTTTATATTTTAATTCTTCCAGGAAGTAGAGGTTATTGGTGTATGTGCGCCGTCGTTAAAGCTGTTTGGGATGGGAATGCGTGCACCCTAAATTCTCATCACAATGAACATTGCACCTCGAACCAAGACTGTAAACAAGGATTCAACCTCAGATGTGTGCAGGGCAAGTGCGCCTGCGATTCTCCCGACCTTGTCCCCTACGTTGCCGGAAACTGTGGACGACGATCCAAGTTGAGGGAAACTTGCAGTCCTGAACCTGTGTGTGAAGACGGTCTCGGCTGGAATCTCGAGTGCGACCCCACCACGCGCAAATGTGTCTGCAAGACTGGGAACGTCGAATGGAATGGGGGTCAGTGTGGCCCCATTGGGAAACTAGGGGATAAATGTAACCACCCAATCTGTGACGCACGTGGGAACCTGGAATGTGACGCCAACAGAGTGTGTGTCTGTACGGCTGGCAATGTTGAACATGCATCGAAAGTCTGTGGACCTCTAGCACTCTTCGGCGAGGTTAGTAGCAACGTTTTTTTTTAACCTTACGCCCACCGTAACTAACGTTTCCTTTTCTATTGTAGACTTGCGACCCCCCGGCTTGCAAAGGGAATTCGGATTTGGCGTGTCCGGGCCCGCTCAGTAAGTGCGCCTGTGCTTCGTCTGACCTCGTCCCATACCCAGGCGGTACCTGCGGACCAA
>JAQIWD010001817.1:0-11042 GCA_034694825.1 Anurida granaria | reverse complement strand
CTTTGGAATGGGTCCCAGGTCACTAGGATTCATAATTCCAAAGTAAGCCATATGTAAGAATCCGTGGTCTAAATGACTTTATAGATCTTTAAAAAAATCCGTATTCGATTTTCCATGTTGGATACATCCCAAATGCACATCGAAACTCCGGTTCTCGTTTTCCAATTGTTAATTATAAATCAATTAATTCACAAGACTCGAAAGGTCAGAATAAATGGGCAATCACTTGAGTTTGACTGAAGAGAGTGTTAAACAATTGATCGGATCTGCTTATTGGTTTGACTCTTATTTGCATAAGTCATCAATACAAGCATCAGTTCATAAATTAAAGTTAGTTTCTCAACTGTTGAATTGGAAGGGATCTCTGCTGAATCCTCCATATCTCCAACTGATATTGCCAATACATTTCCAAGTGTACATCTACATCTCTGCACTCTAGGAGGATGATTATCATTCCATCTGATTGCATTGTATGAATCATTATTGAGATCCTCCTTAGAGATTAGAATGCTCCGTCCTTTTTGTCGTGATCCGGAGTTAACACATCGTACCAATCCTGATCACTGTTATTATTAAATGATTCGCAAGACGAGGCGAGAACTACGCACCTAACCAGGCAATACAATGGGCAATTTGATGAACCACTACTGCTAAGAACGCTCAACAGCACTATTTTGGCACCTTTGATTTTACAAAGGATTACAAATCTTTCTTAAATTAGAGCGTGGGTACTGGGTAGTCATTCCGCCGTAAAACCAATTTTAAAAACATTCTTATTTTTATATAACCCGTTCAATTGACTGGTAGTCGGAGTGAGCTTTTCCAAGTTGACAAGCTGCTTCAATCCAGAATCCCCTTTAAATTTGGATATGATTTGTGAGAGAAAATAGCGATTTTAACGCAAATATAGGAATGAAGAAAGACAACTAAGATTGCACAATTTAAAAAAAATACCTATAAAGTTAAATTTTCAAACGTCAAGGATCAAGATTTCTGCATTGAAATTAAAATTATAAAATCTGCAGAATTTCTTGAGTTACTAATTTAGTGATTAGAGGGTTTGTCTATAAGGAGTCTTAGGTTAGGTAGCAAGTGCCCGTTCCTTTGAAGTTCCTAATTAACTAAAGTTCCCACTTGCTCACCTTGACATCATCCCCTTCCCCTTCACACCGCCAAGAACCAACCCTTGGCCAAAAGTCTTCTTCAAGCATTTATTAATTAAGCGTACTTAATTTACATAAATTCGTGCATGTTTTACCCCAAAAAATAACTTTGACAGGAAAGTTCTCGTATGTGAGAATGTTGGGATAATTATTGGCGATTGATTGAGCTACGTGAGAAGGACAATTAATTGGAGGGCTCCATTATCGCAATTACAAAAATAAAAACGCCATCCACACAACTAGATTCTTTTGCATATAAAATTTTGCCAACTTTAGCTTAAATGCAATCTTCGATTGACAGATAAAAATGATACCTTGTTAGATACTTCAATCAAAGTCCCTTGTATTTCAAACGGGAAATTCGCATTTTAAATTTGCTGTAATTGAAATGCTTAAGTTTTGTCGAATAAATTCAAGTTAAATGGTCTTCTGCCCTAATTATTGACTCCTTGCCTGTAAACAGAGGTTACGCAAAGGCTCCACCCCCTTCCTCCTTAAAATTAAACCTCAGTTAAGGACATCACCTGAAGAATGCTTGCCAGAGTATACTGGGCAGAGAGATTTAAGTGGTGATGAATTCATCCTCACCTGTGTCCCATTTTTTCCGACAGTGTCATCCCCTCAAGTATTTTTAAAGGATAAACTAATTCTGCCTTATGTAACTTCCTTGATTCAACACCTTACCCACTAATCTCAATCCCAAGATCCGACACGACGCAGACAATGAGACCTTACCTGACTTTAGAGAGATTGACAGGGAAAGCAAAAGGGGATGATTCTTGCAACTTGGGAATGGAAGGTGATCAATCATGTCAATGGAGGAGGATTGCCAATTGTGCCTTGTCTCCTAATTACAGGATTTTGACAACTACATTCTACTGACCCAGCCCAATCAATTCCATAACCCAAAATATTAATAACTTGTTACTGTTATACATACCTTTATTGGATCAGAAATAATCTATTTAGTACATTTACCAGTGGTTCGAACCAAATATAGAATAGGAACACGATTTTCTCTACCAAATCAGCATCTTCGACGAGCGCGTCATTGATTAATGATGAGGTTTTCGGTCGTGGCTTGACTCGTTTAATTTTAAATTTCTTCTTCTAAATTGCGCATGCACTTTCAGTGTAATCGGTTTTTTCATTCCCAGATTGCGCTTCAGCATGTTTTTCGTCTAATTTCTAATATTTTTCTAATAAATTTAGAAAAACTTATGTTTCAATATGCCCCAATATGTTTCACTAGCGGGAAACTTGGAATGAAATCATCTGCAAATACCAAATAGTCCCAAAAAAATTAATTTCAGTTTTTCGTGTTTGTTCTTGTTTGACGACCCTTGACCTGCTCCTGTCCCCCCACAAATCACGGAAATGGTGATCACCAATGACACTTTTCTTCCCGAGTTTGAAGACCTCAAGGTTGAAGAGTGTAAACTAGGAACTCCATTTCTCCTTGCCGCTGGCTTTCATTTAGGAAAAGAATGCGAAGCCGAAAATAATGTAAGCCTTATTTGATTCGAATGATTCATCAGTTTTTAATCAATTACTGCCACTGTACTTTTTCAATTGACATTCCTAATGCAATTAGGCACTACTGTTGCTCATTTCGTTTGTTTTTATTCCAGGAATTCATGCTCTGTAAGCAGGAGCTCAAGGATCCCCGGAAGTGCATTGCAGAAGGGAAAGTAGTTACGGCTTGCACGATGAAGTTTTTCCGGGCCGTGAAGAAGAACTGTGCCGATGAGTTTACGGACTATGCAACTTGCCTGGATAAATCTAGCCATGATTACGAAATGCGTCGGTAAGTCATAAGTTCATTTTTAGACTCAAGGCCTAATCTGGTTACTTGTGGTTATTAGTGGTTTGTTGAGGTATTGGGAATTATTATTGGTGTTTTCATTTCCTATTTCGACAACAAGGCAGTAATCGGCTCGTAATAATTAAAGTAATTAAAGCCCGTAGTATAGAATGTCACCATGCTCGGATCATCCCCTTCCTTAAAACTTTTTTTATGTCTTTGTCTCACTACTTTCCTCACTGCGCAATGTGTCCGAAGATTTGCAACAAGTTATTTCTTAGCAGTGTCCCATATCAATTAGGGCCACGTTAGGGATGGATGGGAATTAAGGAGTACGCAATGGAATCGTTGAATTGCAGAATTAGGGATTAGAATCCTTTATTTTATTGGCAATTAAATGTTGCATTTTGCAGAATCACAAGAATTCGCACGAGGAGGTAGGTAAGGGAGGATGACTAATTTAATTTGTATCCCATTCGCTCACTGTCCCTTTCACGTGCACTCCTCCCACTTTACATGAATGAGATCTTGTAAATTATGAGTTGTAAAAAACAATTATTGAGCTCCTCCTAAACCACCATTGTATTGTTTACTTTGATCCATTTTTTCAACTTGGAAATGTCAACGTGGAGGGTGGTGCATTTCCTCATCGCCCTGATTTATTGATCATCTCTGAAACCTTCTCATTAACTGCACAATTCAAAAGGGAAACGCATCATTTTCTTCCTCTTGTCTGTGTCACGCTGCAATTTTTTTCTGATCAGATGAGGATGCTAGGACATCTTTAAAATTTCCTTCCTATTTCTGTAACACGGCTGGTTGTCTGTGTGCAAGTGATCTGAGAGCGTTGGTCACGTAACACGAACTGCTTTTACTGGGGCTGTTCATCAGTCATGATAGGGTACCTTTCTTCATCCCATCATTAAGATCCGATGATGTATGGACGCTTGAGCCGCTACGCAATCACGCATAATAGTAACTCACACCGTACAACAATGAGCTCATAAATCCCGATTCTTCCTTGGCAGATTTGTTATTACGTATTATGAATACAATGATGAATATTTCCCTATTTCCTTATAAATAAGGATGCCCTTATTTATGGTTATGTCATAACCAAGTTGAATGTTACCGGATCAATGTTGTTTACATACCAATTAGTTGGTACATGCCAAAGAAATATACTTTTTGGGGCAAAATGTCCATGTAATTCAATTGTTTCATACCGCATCATGGGGAGCGTTCTTCGTGAGTTCCACTGTTTCGCCATTTTTTTTTCAATTTGAATTCCCATGTGCGAAGTTTAGTACCGCGGCTCTTAGTTTTCTGATTTCATTTTCTAAAATTTGAGTTCAGCTAAAAAATCTATGCTAATTTTGTTTGGATTAATTCCAGGTGCCGGAATACGCAAGCCATCTTTGACTCTTGCATGAAGGAAAAGCTAGGAATGGATCGTCCACACATTGGGTATCACACTGAAGCTCGTGTCCATCAATCTATAAGACCGAAGCCACCCCCAGTCCCACCAACGTACTTCCCTGGGGCTATTCGCCAACTCCCGGACGAAGATATCCCACGACCAGCGGCGTCACGACACGGGTCTCGAGGAGCATTCGACTCTTAGAGCCCTGCCAGCTCCAGCAGCGATGATCAATTCAAATGCGAGTCCTCATTAACAAAACAAATTGCGTAGTATGAAGTGTAAGGTACGACATTAATTCAATTCCTCTTGGAGCTCAACGTAGTCAGAATCCGTACGAATGGAATTAAAAGTGGGCTATTAGAATGTCATTGTCACTTCCGGCGTTATTTTTAATTCGAAATTGACGTAACTTGGTAACTCCTGTCTGTGGTCAGCGGAGTAGCGAGGCGGAGTGTTTACAAGGGCAGTACGGAATAGGATATAAAAATGAGTCAAACATAATTAAGTTATTTTTAAAATGAGGAAAGCCTAGGCCAGGCCAAGCGTTTCTAAGTTTTGATTGATGATCATGTGGTGGACATCTTCAAAGACAGTTTGAATGTTACTGGTATCAGTTGCCGTGGTATAGTGCCAGTACACGTCACGCTTGGGTCGCACGTTTCCAGCGTCGGCATGATGGTGGTGCGTAAGGCCAAGGACAGGAGTGAAACTCATCTTACGCACGGGAGTGAGTGGCGTCGTTTCCTTGGCGTACTGGAACAATGGAAAGATGCGAGATTAGTTAAGCACGTGTGACCTCAGCAGGTTACACATGGGTCATATCATATACGGATTTTGAAATTGGTATTAATTGACAGGGAGTAAATTACTAGGATTTAGAAAACGATTTTATAGGAGTTTGGCAGATCTTTTATGAATTCTTACCCAAAACAAGTCACGAATGAAGGAACGCGTTCGGATGTACTCATTGTTGTTATTCTCTAGTTCCTTTGGTTGTGTAGTTATATGATTATGATTAGATGAATTGGAAGGAGTATAGCTGAAGTACTCAGGAAAGTAGTTTCCAATTGATCCCGATGATCCCGCAGACTCAACCTTCTTCTTGAGTAAGTCTTGTTTATTGAGAAAAATTATGAAACCCGAATCTTGCAGAAATCTGTAATGAATGACACGTAAAGAGGTGATGATGACTTAATTTACTCTTTCTCACGTATTGCAGATATTTGGAAATCGAAGGAGGATCGATCGATGGGATGGGAGGTCTGGGTCACTCACAAGGGTCGTGATTAGGATTTCTCTAACTTACCGGCTACTCCAAACGTCCTTGAACAAATTAATCGACTCTTGCAATCGATTCAATTTTGGATTTTCTACTGTAAACTGATCGTAGACGTTGCAAGCAACGAGAAAGAGAATCATATGGATTCCATCAAACACTTGAATCCATTTTCTTCGTTCGCCTTTTTGCCCTCCTGCAAGGTTAAATGATGAATGTAGAGAACGTATCCATAACGAAGGTTCCATAATCAAATCTTTTGTTCTTGGAAATTATTTAGATTCCATCAGTCACCAGCACTTACCGACATCAAACATCCAAAAGTTCTGGTACCCACCACCATACTTCCGTGGGACCTTCATTTGAAATTCAATTTTCTGGATATCCGTTGTGGTTTTACGACTGTGCAGGATATCCTGAAAGTATTCATTCATTTTAGATCCAAGCGTCACTTGTCACACATCATTCCTAGCCACTTTTTTGCAGAGGATATTCCTCTTTGAACTTCTGAAGCTACTCATCAGTAGCAAATCGATTCAAGTGGCTACTTTACTTGGACATTTTTGTCAGATTTGCATTATTTCGCTTTACCTCATCTGATGGCATGTACTCAGGATCCGCAACTTTAGAGACACGGTCCAGAAAACTGTGGAAAAAGTGGGAATGAGTTAACAATAATTCTTTATCCACTCGACAAACGAATTGAAACGATTAATCACGAGAGCGTGACTTGATGCATAGTTCATCCATGAGATAAACTAATCCACTTGTATCTCAGAGTTTGCATTATCTCACGTAATACAGTATTTGTCACCTTTTGTCCATGCGGACATGAGGACGCAATAATTAAGTTCGGTACTCGGAAATTCTCCCTTTTGTTGTTTAAGGAGGGTTGAATTAATTTAAAGATATCCCGAGACACAACAAGAACTTTCGTAGGACACCGTTAGCATCCACCATGTCATGGAAGTGTTATGGTTTTTAATTACTACCAACCATTGGCGTCATCGATTATTGATTATGTGTATCTAAGTTAAGTGGTGTTAAGTATGACTTACTATTTGGCACAGTCGGGTAGTTGATAGGAAGGTCCTCGCTCGTAGCATTCTTGGATTCCAGGATCTTCCCAAATATTTTGGACATGCTGGAAGAAGTCTTGTGAGTAGGAAAAGTCTTGCTGGAGGTCAAGGTTACGAATAAACTCTAGGCTCGGTGAATTAAATTTGTTCCCTAGTGGGATACCAAACCTCGTCATTTGCTTTGTGATTAGAACAATGCATTCCAGGACGTTGGCACGGATTTCTCGGGCTTTTTCCAGTCGCTCACTGCGTAAAATCAAAATGCAAGGTCATTGTCGTTTAAAAAATCTGTATTTCTTCAGTAAAATTTTGTATAAGTTGTGCAGTTGTTTGGGAATTAGCGTACCTTTCGCTGAATCCTTGAATGTGTAAAATTTTCATCTGTTTGATTATGGTCGTTTTCCCGGATTCTCCAGCCCCTATTTCCAGAATTGAGCAAAATAAGGTCAACCGAGTTGCAAAAATTGTGCAAGCAAATGATGCAAACAGCGATTTTGTTGCATTTGAGTGTTTACCCAGGAGAAGGATTTTGATGGCTTTGTTGTACGTTTTCATCCATGACGCTAATTTCTTTTCCAAATCAAGTGATGCCCTCCGCTCGGGATCTCCTTTTGCTTTGAAGCACCCCAAGATCTGAAACCCATTTCAAAAAGCTTAAAGTTAATCTTAAGTTAAAGCGATTTCAAAACAAAATAACTCAAAGTCAAAAGGGAAGCGATTTCAAAAAAGTTAAAGTCAAAAGGAAAGGAGTGAAAGTTGGTGCTCACTTTTTGTACACGTGATGGCATTTTCTTTGGGGAGTTTCCGTTGTAGCTTTCCCCTGTTATGCTAGCGATTTCGTTTTGTTGACCAAACTTTGTTGTCCTTTGGAATGAAATCATGGGATTTGGTTCACAGAGAGGGATGATAAACGGGATACAAGGACTGGACGATGGGCGACTTCAAATCCCCTTTTTCCGTTTCTGATTGGAGAATTGACACCTCTGTGTGCTTTACGTGTTTGCAAATTCAATAAGAGCGACGAGCAAGCAGCGATCCGTCGACGAGACCTCACCTGATACTGAAACGTGATAATATTGGGATTAGGCGAATCCCAACTACGAAACTAATAACCACCCACTAGAAGCTCACTCACGCTAGCATAATTGGATATAATTGGAAATTTTGCATGGAAATAGACCGTTTCAATTCACTACCACGTCCAACTGGCGATGGTATATAAGGAAAGGGACGCAAAGTACACAGAGAGGTGGTGTATGATACTAAGTTACGTAAACAATAGTAGTGGACAAAGGAATTTGTAAACCTATAGACGCCGTGGTGGTTTCCTTTCTGCAAATAGTAAGCGATGAGCCAAAATTAAGGAAAGAAAGCGCAGAAAGTGGTCAGTTGTAAATTTCGCCATAAAATTTGGAGCTCCGAGAAATAGACACCAAAAACTTGTTCCGACGAAGCGGCGACCATTTTTAAGGCAGGCAAAACGAATTTCTGCCGGTTTTGACTGGTTGACACAAATTGGCATCGCATGGATGAATACCAATGCGGGATTTACCTTTAGTTATTCTATTGCAAATTCGTCATGCACTCTTTAGAGATGTTTAGGGTGATGTTGAATAGGGGTTCAGCAATCCACTTTTGTTCATTAAGCGTCCGTGCCATTGATCATGAATTTAGAAATGGCTCAGTTCGTATAAATCCTCTTACTAATTAGGATTAGTGACGAAATGTGCAAATTTTAACAGTGCAATTTTGGCTGCATTTGCCCAAACGTTTTCATGTGAGTTAATCTCTGCTCTCATTCTTGTGTATTTAGTTGCCAAGTATCTGCCTGTCCTTGTGAGGATCCCAAGGGGAGTTAAATAGTGGGAACCGTGTCAATGCCAAATCATAGCAAGGGAAACTGGATTCTGCTGGAGGATCATTATTTAAACTCCCCTGTTCTTAATTTAACGATGACGAGAGACATCACACATAATGTTTGGTGATGCTTGTTTGTTTTTTGCCTGTGGTTTTTTGTCACAATTGGATTGATAATGCTAAACAATAGAAAGTACAGGAGTAACTCTCTGCTACTACTATAGTGTGGATTAAAGTAATTTCCAGTGTCTGTGGTTCAGAAGTTTCCTATTGCAATTTCTTCATTCTTTGAGTCACAAAGCGTGGGAACGTGTCCACTTCAGAAGAAAAGTACAAAAATGCTGTCAAGGGTCAACCGTGGAGTTAACCTAGGGAATCGCCTTGAAAGAATTAGCTTACGATGTTTGGCCACTACCGCACCCGCCACTGGTTCTGCTCCTGGAAAAAAGTACTGCCTCCTTACTGGTCGCTTTCTAAGAAATTCAAAATTGGGATAACGATCCATTTGTTGTTTTTAGACATTTCAAGCTTGTGGTGGTTGGGGGAGGTTCGGGTGGTTGTTCAGTTGCTGCGAAATTCCGTTCCCAGCTTGACCCCAAATCCATTGCAGTCATCGAACCTGCAGAGGTAAGGCAATTGATTTGTTATTCTTGCTACCCTAACTCATTGATGTGCTGGGAAATATTCTTAGACGCACTACTACCAACCAATGTGGACGCTTGTGGGTGGTGGAATGAAATCGCTGGCAGATACTGGAAAACCAATGAGCCAAGTTTTACCTAAAGGCATCGAATGGATCAAGGAAAAAGTGCTTGGGTTTCAACCAAAAGACAATGTAGTGACCCTCGGGAATGGACAACGAATTGAGTATGATTATCTTGTGGTAGCAATTGGAATACAACTCAAGTATGAACAGGTTAAGATTGATTCAACTATAAAATCAATTCCTTGGTTAGTTATAACTTTTTTTTAAATTTTAGATCAAAGGACTTCCGGAAGCGTTTGAGACGCCTGGCGTCTGTTCCAACTATTCGCCATTCTTCGTGAATAAAACTTTTCAAGCTCTCAAAGATTTCAAGAAAGGTACTTGATCCAGAAGAAATTAGGCTGATTCCATATTTTAAAAATTTTGTGAAAGAAAGCTATAAGCTATTTTGGAATTCATTTTCTCCAGGAAATGCAATTTTCACTTTTCCCAACACACCTGTAAAGTGTCCAGGGGCGCCACAGAAAATTCTATACATTGCAGAGGATTATTTCCGGAGGGTAAGATACAGTTAATCCAGTTATCCAATGTTCAAAAATATGATTGTGATTGGTGGAATAGACTGGAAAACTGGAGGATGCTTCCTTAATTTACAACACTTCCCTCGGAGTCATCTTTGGTGTGAAACATTATGCAGATGCACTCTGGAAAGTGGTCAAGAGTCGACCTAAGATTCAGGTCAATCTCCGTCGAAACTTGGTCGAAGTAATCCCCAAAGAACGGAAAGCAATTTTCCAGAATTTGGACAAACCCGAAGAGTTTACAACACTCAAGGTATGAATAATCTCCTTGTTTCATTCTCATGCCATCTAAATTAATTAGGATTGGATCCGCAATGCTTACGATTAATTTACTTTGGTTATGCCGTCCACTATTACTTTCCTCCCGCATCAGCATTTTGTCCTCAGGGTTTAACGCTAATTAACGTTTGCCTGTCAGCATTTTAGTCAATTCTTGTTCCTTTTTCAGTATGAAATGCTTCATGTGACCCCACCCCAAGGACCTCCGGTAGCTCTCAAAGGAGACCTCTCTGACGCTGCTGGATTTCTAGACGTGAAGAAAACGACGCTCCAACACTGTCGTTACGAAAACATATTTGGTCTTGGAGATTGCACCAATTCTCCCAATTCTAAAACCGCTGCTGCTGTAGGTAATTTCTCTGATACACGAATAGAGCCGTACATTTTTATTGTCCCTCATTCAATTACTTTGGTTGTGTTTGATTTAGCGGCCCAATCAGAGATCCTTTTTCGGAACTTAACCTCTCTCATGAAGAATCAGGAGATGAAGGGAACTTATGATGGTTATGCCTCATGCCCATTGGTCACGAGCAACAAGACCTGCATCCTGGCTGAATTTGATTACAACCTTCAACCACTGGAAACGTTTCCGTTAATTGACCAATCGAAGGAGATGCGGAGTATGTTTTACCTCAAGCGGGATGTGATGCCGTACATCTACTGGAATTATATGCTCAAAGGAAACTGGGATGGACCCAGGAAATTGCGGAAACTTATGCACCTTGGAATGGGATCTTGAAATGAATTTAGCTAATGTCTGTTTTTTTATGTTGTGACCTTTGTTTATTTTTTAATTCGAATTTCTCTGGTCGCGGCTTGCGGTACGTGTGATAACCCGACATTCCACGAATCATTTCAAATTCTCCGTTTCTTT
>JAQIWD010001816.1:0-11045 GCA_034694825.1 Anurida granaria | reverse complement strand
TGCTGCAAGAAATGAAACGATTGCTGCAAGAAATGAAACGATTGCTGCAAAAAATCTGGATCAAGCTTCAAATGGGGGAGGGGCTTTTCAGCACGATCCCAACTTCGCAATTATTCCAGGAACTTCATCTGGACACCGCATTGGACCATCTCCAGTATTCCATATACCGTATTTCTACAGTAATCGTGGCCACCTGACCTGAAATCCTCGACTGCTTTTTCTGATTCATTTTTATATGCAATTCTCAAGTTATTGGAAAAAGTGTTAAAGTGCCTTAAATTTTATTCCAATTTCTGTTTTTCTTTAAATCCCTTCAATTTTTGTAAGAATCTGTTGCCGCTAATATAGATTCGATTCAAGACAATCGAAATTGGATGATCAAATTTTGTTTCTATGAAATCGTGGTTCGGAGAATAAAATTTTCTCCAAATCTACGTCATTCTGGGATGAAAGACAACATTCCAGCAGCACGACCGCCATTAAACACAAGAATTTTTTGTCTATTTATAACAGAGGATGAATTTTGTTTAGAATTTCTAAATGTTCCACGTCTGAATTTCTGTCAACCAGGTTAACATTTTAAAAGAAGTTTTCTTATTGAATTTGAAATAAATAAAATTCACATGAACAATTTGGGGGAATGTAGACTATCTGTTTGAAAAATTCGCGGGAAAGGAAGAAATTGAATTTTGAAAGAAAAAGTTAAATTTCAATTTAACTTTCACTTTGTTAGATTTATTTGATCAGGTAGGGTGGGGTCCAGGTTATGTTAAATACCAAACTAAAAGCAGCCATGAGTCTGCCAGTGTATCGAAGTGTTGAACAAGTACTCACCACATTCACACATCCGGAGGTAATCCGAATATCTCATTCATAATTTATTCCTCATCTCATGTCTTAACTTTTGACTTTACCCCATTATCTCTTCCAGGTTTTGGCATTCCCAGAAGTCAGACGAGTTCTTAACATTGGGGTCAAATCGGAGGTCATTCAAGAAGTCAATCCTGGTACTTATCGACCTGCCCCAACTCCCACCGTCTTACAACGCAGTCATGAGTCTCCATTTGTTGTGATTGAGGGGTTAGACGGATGCGGTAAGTCAACCCAATTCTCCAATTTACCTTAATTAATGTACCATGAAAACCAGCTGATCTTTCCCTTCTGTCTGCCTTAGGTAAAACCACATTGACAAACTATGTCCAGAAGGTGCTTAACATGAAACTTCTGGTCACGCCCCCTCCAGTCATGAAGGAGGATAATCTACGGACTCTCATTGACACCAAAGAACAAACCATACGACGTGCTTACTATTCCCTCGGGAATTATGTCGCAGCCAAACAAGTACTCGCTTCAACCTCTCCCGTCATTATGGACAGGTCGGTTACATGTCTCACTTATAAAAAAAGAGACCCAGCTATCACCTTCTGTTTACTTAGATTTTGGCACAGCACAGCCGCTTACGCAGTTGCAAATGTGATGCGATACGAGGTTTCACCCAGTGATAGAGGAGGTCAAGGTGATGGACAAGTTGACCTCCGTTGGCCATCTGATCTTCTAAAACCAAATCTTGTCATTTTCTTGACGGTGAGTGAGGAGGAGCGGATCCGTCGTCATCAGTCTCGTACCGACTTTACCAACACACCCGAGGAGCAAATGATGGCAAGAGAGGCTCAGTTTCGGGTCAAGTAAGTTGTAGTTATTGCTTGATCCATATATCCTCTGACCACTGACCTTTTCATCATTGTTAATTCTGGTAAATCTTTGCAGCCTGGCCAAGTACTACCGGAGTATCAGTGGTGTTCCATTTGAGGAAGTGAGCGTTGATGGAAGTTTGGAAGAGAGCAAGGCTTCCCTCCTTTCAACTCTGCTCACCCACTTTCCAAGTTTAGAAAGTAGACTCCAGGGACATCAGGAATAAATCCCACTTTACCTGTTTCCATTTCCGAGGTTCTCGTCTTCCAGTTCCGGTGAAAGATTTTTATCGATCGTAAAAGGTCGGCCTTCCTTCCAAATCTCGTGTTGAGTGTCCGTGTCATTAGAGTGATTAGAAGGAGGGGCCCAATTAAATCCCACTTTGGGAATGGGCGTGGTTGGGCAATTAATCCCATTATCATCATCGCGCTCCTGATTGGTCCACCTAACCTTTCCTTTTATCTCTCCGTTAACTCCCCGTCATGTTTTCCAACGGAGGTGATTTCATCTGAAAGTGGAGCAAAGTAGGCGGGGTCTCATTTCGGAGAGTCTTAAGTGAAAGTGAGCATGAAATCTTTGGGATCAACTTTCATCTGATTTTTATCAAACCTCAACGGAAAGGAGCTTCCTTTTCTCCAGAGGAGGAACAGGAAGCAAACAGGTAAAACCCATTAGGCAAATTTCCTGGAGACGCGTAAGACCAATTTCCATAATCGAATTTCCTGGAAAAGAGGTCAGTGACCACTGGAGAAGTCCGCTAAAAAACACCGCCGCAAGTTTACATTTTCAAATGGAGGGAAGAGAAAAGTTTTCAATGGCGACGATCGTTGGAAGTTTTCTGAAAATCCAAACTTCCCTCCCGGGACCGAGTGGGACCACCACGGAGGTCAAATCCCCTCCTGGACAGGTGAGAATTAATTCCAATTTTGACAGGCAAATTCTATTGCGTGACTTCGAATCCTCTCAATTCGGGAGCGAGAAGGGCGAGGTCGAAAAATCGCAAGCTTTTTTATGATTCAAACGTGATGAAAGTGGACTTTCTCCCACGTCCATTTCAGTACCTTTCATCTCCTCTTCCTACAAACATCGCTCCGTCTTTTATCCTTCTAAACATTCGAAATTAACGTAAACATGAAAGTAAACGCAAATTAACGTAAACGTTTACGTTAATTTTTGTAGTCAGAACCTAGCTCACCGCACCCCTCCTTTGATCGTCTCTCCGTCTCATTTGCCCCCGAGGACAAATCAGGCGTCGGCGGAAGTTGGAACATGGCGGGAACCTCATCCCCACCGGCCGTTGGTGGAATTGCGGGCATGCGCTTGTCCGTTACTGGCGCCCCGGGCAATGGAACAGGTAGGAAAGGCGCACCATTCTAAAGAATGGGACGCCATTTTGAATTTAGCGGCAACTTGTTGACGAGTAATTTTTTTTGCAGATGAGGATGACGACTATACGGCTTCCGTCGCTGCAATTATCCACCGCCGTGCTTCAACTTCAACTTCAAAAAAACCGCGCGGGTTGGGAAAACGTCGGACGTCGTCACCATTCGATTCTGATCGCCGTCGCTCGTCCGCCATCACAACAAGCTCGGGAGAGTAAGCTAGGAGGCTCTGCGCCTGCGCACGTCGTTGCCGCCCCTTGTAAAACTTTTGATTCTAGGAGCACTGCCATTACGATGGACGGGCAAGAGGGGATTACGCAGGAGGAAATTTTTGAAAACATTCGACTTCATAAAGAAGTTTTGGAATCTGTGAAACAGCAACCTTGGGAGATGAGGCGGAAAATTAAATTGGTAAATCAAAATTCATGTTCACGGCGCCGGTTTTTGGTATTCGGGGCACAGAACTAAATTTGAATTTGACTGCGCAGGTGCAACAGGCCAAGGAATACATCCGCCGCCATGAAGGTCACTTGCAAGAACGTTTGGCCCAATCTAAAAGCACCAAAGATGTCATGGCCAGTTTCAATTTTATACTTTCCCGCGTAATTTCATAAAATTGCATCAGAATTTAAAAAAATAATTTTAAGTAATATTTAAAAGCCTAATTTTAAGTAAGTGCATTTTTAAATAGTGGTGGCAGTGGCTCAAACGGGAGTTTGGCAACGTCGCCGTCAATTTAATCCCGTGGGAATTACGTATCAAGGAAATTGAGTCTCATTTTGGATCAGTTGTGGCTTCATACTTTACATTTCTGCGATGGGTCTTTTGGATCAACATCGTCATGACCGCTATCATCGTCTGTCTCATCATTGTACCAGAAGTGAGTCACGCAAAGTTTATGATTTTGCGCCTGTGCAGATCCAACGAGCGTTGGTACGCTAATGGACATGCGCTGTTGCCAGGTTTTGGCTGCAGATCACACAAAGTCGGGAATCCGGAAGGAAGTTCAGGACTATGAGAAGTCAACGGCGTATCATTTGAGCACACTCTGGGATTTTGAAGGTACGCGGCCCCCGTTTTGAATATAGGCGGGAGCGTTTGAATTTAAACTTAATTTTTTCTTCCAGGGGTTTTAAAATACTCTCCAATGTTTTATGGCTACTACACAAATCAACCCACGACAAAAGAAAATTATCCCCTCCCCCTGTCATACTTTCTGACGGGACTTGGGATTTACGTTTACAGTTTCGTTGCAATCCTCCGGAGGTAAGTGCGGGGGAAAACGATTTTGAAAAAACCGCGCCAACACCAAACTCCTTTCGAATTTCCGCAGAATGGCGAAGAATTCGAGACAGTCGAAGCTTTCCGAAAAGGAAGACGAGTGCATTTTTTCCTGGAAGGTTTTCACGGGATGGGACTACATGATTGGAAATCCAGAAACTGCTTTTAACCGTTTTGCATCCATTACGATGGGATTCAAGGAAGCACTCCTGGAAGAAAAGGAAAAGAAAAAGGATGAACGGAAGTGGGGCAGCATGATACATTTTTTATTAATACTCGGGAATTTAAATTGTTTCTCTTTTTCAGTTGGAAAGTGGTTGGTTTGAGAGTTTTGGCAAATTTGTTGGTTCTCGTGCTACTCGTTTCTTCTGCCTGGGCCGTGATTGAGGTCGTTGAGAGGTCAAAGGGTGTCGAAAACATTCCAGACGCCTCCTGGTGGCGCCAAAATGAAATAACGCTCGCCATGAGTTTAATCACAACCGTTTTCCCAAACTTATTTGAAGTCATTGGCATGCTGGAAAAGTACCATCCACGTCGTCAATTACGTTGGCAATTGGGGCGGTAGGAATTTGAATTCAAAATTTCCCGCTGAAATAGTTTGAAAAAGCCTTTGAATTTCAGGATCATGGTTCTCAACTTTTTGAACTTGTACACGCTAATGTTTGCCCTCTTTGGAAAAGTTAGCACCATGGTAAGTTGCTGGTTGGGGCGGTAACGCGTTGTTTTACGAAGCCAAACTCTATTCTAATTTGCAGACAGAACAACTCCAGAGCCTCCGCCCACCGAACGTGACTGGAATGCCTTCAACGGTTCCGCCATACGTCAACTACTGCGTCGACGTCTCCGTCAATTGCAGCCTCCTCAATGAGTTTCGCTACAATGAAACTGTGCGGGAGACAACGGAGATTTTGACCTTTCTAACCAGAACTGCCCTGGTGACCAAATATGAACCCAATGGAACCCTCAGTCTCACCACCCCCGAAAATGCTGGGGCCAGGAGGCTCAATGAGTCACTGGCGGGAAGATTCAACCAAAAAGGTTCAGGATTTAACATCAAACATTTTTTTTAATTGATACAATGTACGCTATTTGTTAGAATGGTGGGACATCCTCCACTCGGTCCTCCCAACATTGGACCGCGCAAGCTCCCCAACGCCGGATTTAGTTCGATTCCAGTCGGCGGTGGACGATAATGAGAACTTGACCTTGTTCACCCCTCGTCCTGGCTTCACCCTCAACGATACCCTGAGGATGATCCCAGCGAACAGGACCACACTCAAAGTTGGTATGAATCAAATGTGCTAAATTTCCCCCCAAAAACTTAACGCCCAATTCTAATCGGGCTATGTTGAGACAGCGTTGCCGTTATTGATGAAGTTGGTGGTCGCCCTTGTCCCGCAGCGTTCATTTCGCCCCAAATCCACGCAGCCGCTGACGACTTTCCGAAGTACCACGCCTGCAGAAGGAGATGCCGTGACCACATTCTCAAATGTTGACATGCAAAGTTCAACTGACGGTGAGGCGTCGATGACGGAGGCTAGCGCCACTTCAGAGTCCACAGCAGATGTCGCCACCACGGACGAGGTTACGACCACAACCGCAGAACCTCCAACAACTTCAACCACTACACGGCGCCCTGGTCGACGACGCTGGAATTGGGAACGACGAGCTGCTGCGGAAGCTGATAAAAAGCAGTTATGGCGACCTCTGAGGGAAGTGACTGTTGACGCCGAGGTTACCGCTAGTGACTTTACCGCGAGCGAAGTGACTGACGACTCAAGATCAAATAATTTAATCTTGGGGCGAAACGGCGAACCTTCTGGGAATGCCATGTCAACTCGTGGCGACATTCCGGGCGACACGAATGGGAGTGAGGCAGATGTCACCACGTCAACAACGCCCATGCCTTCCTCGACCTCCACTCTACCCCCGCGACCAGATGACTCTGACAAGCTTCTCACCACCATTGTCACCATTATCAAATTCGTAAGGGCATAGGACAACGAGTGACGGAGTACGTCATTAGTTTAAAATTTGAATTTTTCCCGCCAGATTGCCACCCACAATACTTCCAGGACTGATTTCCCAAATCTGTCAACAGTGGACGAGTATGCCCAGTTTGTAACCGATTATCATTCTAGGGCTGAGACTCAAATTACGCGGGATCCCTTCAATTCCTCCTTTACGTCCAGTTTCCAACGAAAGTCAGAACAGGTTGAGACGAACAAGTGCTACGTCAAAGCCTGTGAGAATGGAACCATCGAACCACCAAATTTCATCCAATTTCTAAACTGTAAAGACTTGACTTGCGCAATGGAGATTTTGGCGGGAAGGAATAATGAGACCACAGCCCCACAGTGTGTCATTCCTGGAAGTAGAAGCTGCATGAGTAAGCATGAATTCTTGAAATTTAAATTTTGAATTTCCTGCTCATTTTGAAAACTTTTCCGGAAGCTACTGAGCCTGCACCGACGATAGACCCAGAAAAGAATCAACAGTTGGGCAAACTCTGTTGGGAAACCATGTTTGGACAAGAGCTCGTCAAACTCACAGTCATGGATCTGGTACTTATGCACTTTAATGGTTTTTAAATTTGAAAACTCCCGGGCATTTTTTAAAAATTGCGTTTCTCAATTTTCCCGCAGATTTTCACTGTGGCCGTAATTTTGGTGTTGGATTTTATCAGAGCAATTTTAGTTCGAATTTTGAACCCTTGTTGGTGTTGGGATTTGGAAAAGAAGTTTCCACAGTATGGGGATTTCAAAATTGCCGAGAATATTTTACACCTTGTCAATAATCAAGGAATGATTTGGTAAGTCTCACTTTCCACAGAATTAAAAATGCACTTCAATTTTAACTTGGCGCCATTTTTCAAAAATGTGTCAGGATGGGCCTCTTTTTCTCTCCTGGGCTACCTGCAATCAACCTAGTCAAACTCGTCATTCTCATGTACATTCGATCATGGACAGGTGAACTGGAAACACAAAACTAAACAAAGGAGTTCGAAACGATGAACTTTTTACATAAAACGGTAACTTGACCTCTTCTTTTCAGTGATGACTTGCAACGTTCCCCATGAAACCGTTTTCCGAGCTTCCCGCTCAAATAATTTCTACTTTGCCCTGCTTCTTTTTATGCTCTTCCTCTGTGTCTTGCCAGTTGGCTATGCAATCGTTTGGGTTCGTTTCATTAATTTTGAATTTGAATTTCGCGCCTCCGCAAAACTGATTTTGATTTTGTCTCAGTTGACCCCAAGTTGGCACTGCGGCCCGTTTAGCAGCTACCAACGGATTTATCACATTTTCACAACTGCGCTGATGAAAGCTCTGCCAGACTACACTCACAATGCCATCAACTACATCGCTTCACCGGGTATCATCATCCCACTCCTCGTCCTCCTAGTTTTAGTGATCTATTACCTCCTTTCCCTGACGGGTTCCCTAAGAGAAGCGAACAATGACCTTAAGGTGACCTCTTTGTAGAAATCATTGAGTTTCATGGCCGACGTTGACCTTTGGTGACCCCTAGATTCAACTACGACGGGAGCGGACAGAAGAACGACGCAAAATGTTCAAAATGGCAGGAGGCAAAGAAAAGGAAACGGCGTTGAGTCGCTGGCAAGCGATTATCCCTACGGTCAGCTCAAAGTCGAGCGCCCCGCGCGTCTCTATCTTGACCTCTGGGAAGCAAACCGGATTTGCAGGTAACTGGTGACGACACTTGAATGCAGCTGCCCTTCCTTCTAATCATGCATGTTTCCAGGGTTGGCCAAACGAGCGACCCTGAAGGCTCGCGAGCTTTCTCAACAGTCTCACTCCCAAGAAAGGTCAAGGTCAGCCCAGCAGGAGGGCACGGGAGAGGAGGACGATGGGAGTGCGACGGATGTGGATATTTCCCAAGTGTCGCTCCCTGAGGACGTCGTAGGTCAAGGTCAAGGAAGGCCACACTCAGCAGCTGCCGCCCATAAATCCGTTACCCGGAAGCCTTCTACAACCGAATCCATGGCGTCTCGCTCCTCTGAAATCCCTCTGATTAAAATCAGCAAGGAGGAGGACGGGGGTCGAGGGAGAGAGAAACCTTCTAGAGGTCAACCACCGGTCCAGGAGGTCACACCGGTCCTACCCAAACCGAGTCACGTGCCCAAACCAACTACATCAAGCCAAGAACATCCAGACCCGACCGGAGAGAGAGCGGTGGCATCAACATCAGTTGGCCCAGACGTTCCAGCCCCTCCTGTTTCCAGCGCAGCAGTGGCTGAGCCCTCAAAACGGGAGAGTTTGATAAAGGCACTAGTTAGACGAGCTAAAAATAAGGTAAACTAACTTTTTTAACTTCGCTTTCTCCTGCATGCAGCATGTGCATGGTGCCTTTTTTCTAAACTTGGTCAGGTCACTTATGGACCATTGTCAACCGACAGGACAGTGACGGAGGAGGACAGGAGGGCTAGAGTGACACTCCAACCACTCCCAGGTTGTGGTTCTCCAGTGGGGTCATCCCTAAACCAGGACCATCTCCTGGACATGGAAGCAGTTGACATGGACATCCATCCATTCTTTGTCCAATTTCAAACTGGATTTGAGAGTCAAGAGAGTAAGGAGTAAGTTGTGAATTTATAAAAAAAAACTGTTCTGCTAAATAAAAAATAAATAAGAGTAGAGTAGATGTAAATAGCTAGCAGGATTTTAGAACTGGCAATTAACTTTTACTGTGTGAATAAATCAAAATAATGGAGGAATTGATGACATACTTGGTTGAGGTTAGCTTTACTTCCCCCTTTGTAACCACCAATTCAAGAAACCACGAGAGTACCCGCCTCGTGGTACCCATCCATTGTACCCACCGACAAAATATTCAAACCCCCTTGCATTTCACATGAATTACAGTCACATGATGACTGTATCTGCTATTTCTGCTGTTGTACCCACCTTTGATAATTCAAATTTCTAAATTGAGCGGGCAGAATGGCGTTTCTCAATGGCCAATTCGTAAAAAATTTGATTGTATTTACTTGGTATTTTCTTCCTTAAGGACTAGACATGCCCTCTAGCTGTCAACAACCTCAGATGACCCTGTTACCCTTCGTTACCAAGGGTGACCCGAGGTCACGGCCGTCGTGATGCGCGGTTGATGAGCAAAATTGATATGATCAAATGGTATTCAAATCCTAGTTTCCTCAAAGAATGACATACATTTGCGTAATTTACAAGGTCAATGGTAATCCAAAATTACGGAATGGAACGGGGGGACACCGAGTTAACTGTTTAGGGAAAATTGAATTTTCAAATTTCCGCGGGTATGTCGGATGTCTCATTTGGTACTCCGTGGTTTTCACAAGATCGAATTTTTTTAAACAAGAAATAATAATTTTCAGCCCAAACTAAAAGTCCTACTCCTCCCTGCAAATTTGACGTGCAGAGTCAAACGAAGGCTCCAGGGAATCAGCACCCTTTGCTTCAGAGTTTGTGTGTTGTAAAAATTTTATTTTCAACTTTTGTCACATAAAAATCATGGAAAACTTTGAGGTTTCCACGCAATTCAATGATGGAAATAAAAATAAAACATTTAACAACACACAAACTCTTCGGATTCGCTTGCCATTTCCATAATGGTATCGTAGATTCTTGTACGTCAACGCTGTGCGGAGGAGTAGTCAATTGTATTTTTGATTTACAAGGTTGATTTGACCCAATTTTTGTTCAGTTTCCATGGGCTGTCATAACCTTACTGTACAAATATGAGTGCGGTGACGTGGTTTTAAACCCCGCAGGTTTAGGTTAAAATATGTGAAAACACTGATTTGTGCTCTGGTTCTTAGTGAGTTTAGATTTAATTCCATCATTTCATAATTAAACTTAAACAATTAGGTAACTCAGAACACTGACCACGCTGCCAATTCAAAGTATCATAGGTGGGGATACTGCAGTGGGTACAAAAGCAGAAATACTTTACTTTTCGGTCGGTAAGACTGGATTGGGCATAGTAGAAAGTTTATAGTTGTTGCACAGTCAGGTTAGGCTAGGTTTTATATGCGCAAAGAAACATACTTTTTTTTTAAACCTAACCCAAAGGAAAACTCGGGATTTTGGAATTCTACTGCCCAATCTAGTTGCGCCAACCTTACTCTTCGCATTAAGGAACTGGAAGCGACCTCTAAGGAGTCCTGTCTGCTTCTCTTTGTTCCTAAAATGGGTGGAACAGGCTGGGGAGCCTTCAAAATGGGGAGGCAGGGCAAATCTGACGAAAGAGGACGAGGGGTTCCGAGCATAGTGGACGTCCACTTTTGGATCGATAAAAATAAGCCAAATCGACTGGAAAATGCGTTTTTTTGTACCAAAACATTTGTACGCCTGCCGGCTCAGTATGTCTTTTTACGTGAATTTTAAACAAAATTCGCCTGGGAAAAGCAATTTTTCACTCTTCCGCTTTCACCAGACGCTGTTTTCAAAAAACGCCTGCTGTTGAAATTTTGCTTACAAAATCATTTATAAGAATACAAGTGAATGAGAGTTGCCGATAACTTCAATTGAAACAAACCTTTATCTTTTGTGTAGTAGTATCCCATGACTCAATGTTGGGATGAGTAACCAGTTTTGTTTTATTTTGCTTAAGGAGTTACAGAACTGGTCGTAGGAAGGTATGGTAGCCACCTAGTGAGAGAGATACGAACAACGTATTCCCATCTGTTAACCC
>JAQIWD010001815.1:0-11048 GCA_034694825.1 Anurida granaria | reverse complement strand
GCTCATTGTGTTTTCCTTTTGTTTGCCGGAAGTCGTCTACTTCAATTCAATTTTGCTTTCCCATGCTGCAATTCTCTTTGCATAAGCGTCGGCACTCTGCTATAAAAGATCCAACAGGCAGAAGGGAGACCCACCATCATTCCAGGGAATAGGAATCATTATTTATTTATTGATCATAATTGTAATTTATTATGCTTTTCCAGGATAAATAAAAAACACATTGGAGGTCAAACTGAAATCTGATTCACAATTATGATCAATATCAAATGGTTTAACCATGATTAATCAATCCCTGTGATCAAACATAATCACCGAAATTGTCAGATGCCGTTCTTCGGTCTGGGTTTAACAGATCGGAATCTGTAGTTCTCCTATCTCTCACATGGGCTACTTTACACCCAGTGAAGGTCAGCCTTAAGCTAAATTCAACTAATGCGAATCCACTTTCCCGATGCACTCTAATGCCCAATTAGCAGCTGCTTCCTTGGCTTCCTTTTTATTTCTTCCACGTGCTTGAAACTGATTGCTATTGATTGTCAACTTTACAAGGGTGGAATTCATCTCGTCATCCACCACAGCACTAGGCAATAAAAACATACAATATTATTCAGTAATTTTGTAAATTTTAAAATACGCTGTAATAGAACCTAAGATTGGTTTGTACCTAAAATCGACTCTTTCGCCAGGAAACTTTTCGTATAGCTCCATCAACACATTCTTTGGAATGTTTTCCGAAAATGATTCTAAATATAAAAGATGTTTGCTCAATGCTTAAACACTTATGGAGCAGGTACTCGTAAATTTTAAGAAAGGCATGATAACTTTCGGTATATGTAATTACTTATTTCAGTTTCCATTAGTCGATAGATGACACGCCAAGTATGATCTAACGAAAATCCAGAGTCTACATAAATGGCCCCAATCACAGACTCAAAGATATCACCCAGAACCTTTGGAACTGTGAGACATTCAGCAATATCAGGGTCCTTCCAAAGTTTGCTGGTTTTCAACTATTAAAATAAAAGCGAGTAAGTTAGCTCCTGCTACTGAACGTAAACCCGCAAATAATATATTGAAATATCTCACCGGTAACCCGTTTCCAGATGCGCAGTGTCCATTTAGTTCTTGGAATTCCACAAATCCATCAATTGCATTCTGGAATGAGGCTAAAGGTGTGTATTTCAAATGTTTATAAAATCCGTATTTGACGCTTAAGCAAGCAAGCGTGTGGTTATTGACGAGGGCTGATTTGAGAAGAGTCAATTGGCCTGGAGATTTGACTTTAACTTCACTGTGGATGTGATTGGCGATTAAGAAATCTGGAACAAGAGAAAAAGTACGCAAAGTTAGTAAAACAATCAATTTCTGCGCCGCGCATCAATAACTATAGTTACCTAACACGGCATCTCCCAGAAATTCCAAGCGTTGGTAACATCCAGTGATATTATTGTTCACATAGTTGGGATAACTCAATGCCTCGAGCAAAAGAAGTCGATTTTTGAAACTAGAAAATCACAATAAATAATCCACTCAGTGAATTTTCGACGAAGCTCGTAAAAATATCGAACCTGTGCGCAAGCGTCTTTTCCAATTTATCTACATCAACAATCTGGTCGTCCACGAAAGCAAGGGCATTCGCATTGTGACGCAAATCTCGTCCATCTGTCAGTTGAAAGGGCATGGAGTAATTAATAATTTCGCCACCGGCATTTGGAGCCTTCAAACCAAGCCAAGCCATCACACGAGCAGCACTGGAGAGTCCGCCATGTGTAAAATATGCACCAACTAACGCCTCCACGCAATCGGCGATGTTCTTGTCTCCAAATCGGGAGTGGGAATACGTTGTATGGTCAGGCAGCACAAACTTCTTTGTTTTCTTTTCAGCTTCGTCCTCTCGCGTATTGGATTCAAACGGGAGAAGACAATGGTCCAGCTCAGCCGCTGATATTTGGCCAAGTTTTTCAATTTCAATTGTAACAAGTCTGTCCAAGCGCGTAGTATCATTCCTCACCAGTGCAGATGCCACATTTCCCAATAACTTAGCTCCTGGATAACTCCAGGTTTCTCCAGGTTTAAAAATTCCACCGGCCAGGATCTCTCCTAAGCCCTTATCTTTCCCACGTAAGTAGAAATTGGCATTCGACACGAGCTGATTCCGCAAGTTGGTCATTTGCCCTTCATTTGCACGAGGGAAGTGGACGAAGACATGGGCCGAAGAAAAAAGCTTTAGAACGGAGTCTCCAATGAATTCCAAGTTCTCCATGCTCAGTACATCCTCGGCATTTGCAACTGTTAAGGCCTACAAAATGAATAAAAAATAGTTTAAGGTCCCCTTCCCTATTATAATGGGTTACTTTTGCAATAGTCAAATTATGAATTTTATGCACCTCTGCAATTGTAGAAATCGGTGGTCCACCTTCTCTTTCAAAATTTGGCACGGCATCCATGCTATTAAATTGTATTCTGTCTAGCGCAGTCAAACCTAAGGGGTCAGAGGAGTTTTCATTACAAATTACTCAAAGCTCGGATTATAATAGCTTAAAGTCAGTGAGATGGTGGTTACTGAAAATGGCCCTATGTAATATGTTGAAGTTCATGTTGAAGTTCAAGGGCCTGACGCCGGCTTCGGCTAGAAGCATTCTCCTTCGTAAGGTCTCGACGCCTGCTCCTCTTGTGATTTTATCTGGGTGAGTATATTCCAGTTCAATTAAAGGATTCAAAGGATTCCGAGTTTCCAGTTGGTTTCGTCCTAAAGAAAGCAGCTTCAATTTCTTTACTTGCGGAGCATCAGCGTCGTCATAGGAGTTTTCCTCTGTAGCATCGTCCCAAGGCTCCAGTCCCAATATAATTTGCGCTGAATTATTATTTCCAGCAGATGACCAATGAAACATGTCCGCAACAGAGGCCTGAATTTGTGCACTCAGGAGTAGTCGATAAATCCTCTGGAGAAAAGACGGAAGGAATCTTGCTTGGATGAAGAGTGAGGCTGGGATTGGGAAGATGGCAACTAAATCCGGCGGGTAATAATTTTCAGTATTCTGAGTTCTTTTGCCCTTGCCCGATCCTACATGTTTCACTGACAAAAAGTTTAAATTCGACCCAATGTTTTTGGTTTTCAAGAGAGGGAAGTCAGGATTCTTGATTTTGATGTTTTGATTTTTGGCTTGAAAGTATTCTTGATATGTCTCCTTTGGGAATTTCTTGCTGGTTTCACAGATCGACGTTGAGGTCATCGTATCACAAACTTGTATCACACAAAATAGCTGTACAAAATAAAAAGAAATGAGACACTGTCATATTAGGATGGGGGAAGGATGAAGATTAACGTACATCAGTCAATTTAATGCTTTCGTAGCGTTCTTGACAGCATGAGACTACAACTGCATCCTCGTAAACTCCCGGGCTAAACCCGTTCCCAGTTGTTGAATACTGGAATTTGAATGGATCCGCACAGAAATCAACCATGTCCATCGAAAGGAGGTTGACAATGGACTTGTACCAAATATCCTGATTCTCATCTGCAAATAAACGTCACTTAAATGTTTCATTTAAATCCTGGTTGGTTTTGTACCGGGTCAATTTTTACCAGTTTTTATGAGTGGAATAACAACGAAGCATCCCGCGTCGCCAATCGGAGTCTCAAATAGTAATGGATGTCCCAATCCTAAAAGCCTTGTAAATACTTGGTGTTGGATAAGCCTTAGGATCTCCATTCGTTGAGGACTGATTTCGAGCTCATGAAGTTTTTCCAAGTGCGCCATTACGAGTTGATCCTCTTTAGATCCAGATTTGCCAAACAGTGGAAAATCCGGAATCTATATTATATTTTTAAGCAATAAACTACAAATATTAATTACTTAAAAATTATGTTATTACCATCTCTAATGATTTAGAAATGTTGGCATCCACCAGTAATCCAAAGGAATAGGACTTGTTTTCAAAATCGTACAATCCACTACGCTGGCTAGGTTCTCCTACCATGCTTGCCCGAAATTGTATCTGGTACAATACCAATTTACCAGTTGGTGAAGGAGGGTCAAGTAGAATTTCAGGAATCTGGGTATAAGAGTTTTTGGTTTTTGAGTAAATATATCACACATAAAATAACAAAATATATAACGTGAGTAAATTACCGCTTTTGGATACCATTGCGTACGCCTTTTTGATCCAACTTTTGCTTTCCCAGATTCGGTCTCCTCAGCGATTTCAGCAAGAATGTTGTCGATGAATCCTTGAGCCGCTTTGGGGGTTTTTATGGTAATTGGAAGCAAATGCTGGTCTAATGCTTCTTTTTCGTAAAGAAGCCTACACGCTTGGAGATGCACAGCTTGTTTTGCTAAAGCCTTCTGACGTGCAACCGGGCCCTGCAATTTCATCACATATTTTAAACAGATTGTCCATTTGAAAACGATATGAGCAAAATAGAGATCCATACTTCCAAAATTTCCTGTATTACAGAGTTAGATGGGAACTGTAGGTATGCACAATATTCTTTCCCCACCTTTTTCCACCAAGAGTAAGGAGTGAGTGGGGCCAGTTGATCACCGGGCAGTGAAGAGCAATATCTAAAATTAAAAGAAATGTCGATTACACATTGTTATTGGGAATAGATTTTTGGCAACGTCAGTACCTGTAAACGAGCTGGATAGAGGTATCCAGTGTAACAGTGGGACTGTTAGGTAAACCTTCTGGGCAGAATGGCTCAAACCCTTCTAATTCCAGGGCAGTATACCTGCCACCCAGCTCCAATGCGCCATCTTCATCCTCCGCCATAGACTTTTGTATCAAATAGGCAGTTAAGCGTTGGTTATAGGCCTCAAACACTCTCACTTCTGCCTGTTCCACCTCCATTCTTTTCGTGTCCGTAAGAACGTAGAAGGGCGCGTTGGGTTTCCGAACTCTTCCCATGGATTGGACATAGGATGCATAATTTTCAATTCGGTCAAACCTCACGCCCAGATTACAATTACGAACATCAATTCCTTCTTCCAGAACGGAGGTTGTGAAAATTAGGTTCGTTTCCTTATCACGGAATTTTCTCATGGTTTCAGTTTGTTTCTTAGCAGTATAATGCATGTTGTCATAATCCAAGCCCCATCGTGAGCCGGAGGAGCCAAACGCAAAGTCTGTTGATAATAACTCAAACTTCCCTCCAATATAGTCCCTTGCATCCTGGAATTTAAACATACCAGTGTGACGAGTTTATAGAAACGTGTGATTGAAATTACACTCACAACAAAGTACCAATGAAGGATATGGGCAGTAGCTCGTTTCCTGACAAAAACAAGTCCGCATTTGTCACAATCTCCAGCCCGGGTGCCTCTAATCAAAATAATCATTTAAAAAGGTCAGAATTTGGAAATGATTCCAAATAACAATTTAGGGTTGAAAATGATATACCTCCATTCAAGAAGAAGACATATCAATTTGGCCAGCTTGTCACTAATGAATATTTTAAGTTGTAAATCCTTCTCGAAAGCTTCGAATTTGGCTTCAGTGTTTCGTATAAAGTTTGTCAACGCAGTCTTAACACTGCCAATGGCCTGCAGGACTTCTGCGTTCGCATCATGGGATCTCAACTCTGACAAAACTTCCAAATATTCTATATTCCCCACAGCTGCTAATCTAGCACAATAGGGACCTGCACATAAGGGTTAACGTGGAACGGACAAAAATTAATAAAATGAACAGAATGGTGTAATCTGGGCTAGGCTGCCATGATATCCTTAAACGTTACACGGTATCTTGTTTGTCATACCCAGGTCCATGAATGCATCGTACACGTCCGTCAACACCTCTTTTAATATTTTATCCATTGTTTTCCCACTGTAAAATAACTGCTGAGGATGCTGGTATGAAGAATGGTTAATTGCACCGTCTGGAATGTTCTGATGTCTAATAGAATCAATCCGCTCGATTATCTCTTTCATTTCGTCCAAGATCCTAAGATCTCTGTAATCCCATTCAAGATGAGGAGATTGGTCGTAGCTTGCGTACGTTTTAATCTCCATCCTTGCACTTGTGGAGAATCTGCACGAAAAGATCCTCAACACTAACATTTATTTATTTATTTTAAAAGTTAAGTTATTAATTCGTTTACCCGAGCACTTCAGCGTATTCCACATGTGTAATCACTCTACTACAAAATTTGTCCTCCACGTTCATAACGTCAATATGAACTTTATCCAGCTTGCCAGCAGACCTTAATATTGTTGCAGTCAGACCAAGGATTCGAGGTAAATTTGAACGAGGAAAATTTGTTATCCGATACTTGGCAGCATATGCATCAATAATCTAATATAAAAATACAAACATACAAAAAAATTAGAAGAAATTTTGGGTTGGGCGTAAGTGAGCCATTATCTGGTAAAAGAGATTAAACATAAATATGCAGTAAAATTATACTTACTTTCGACATTGGATCTCCCCCCACAGCATTATGACATTCATCAAAAATGATTAATGCTACTTGTTCCAGTGTGATGAAAGCAGTCAGAATAAGTATTTGTTTGAATATTTCCGAAGTTATCACAAGAACCTGAAAGGATCGTGGGATTAATTATAAATTGGAAAGCGTTAATGGGGTCCCCAAAAATCAATTAATTCTACCCCTAAATCATACCCCCAAAAAGATAAAGTGGTTTCCACATTGTGTATTTGCAACTTATCCTTGTGTTCGGTTACGATGACCTCTTGACATCGATTTTGAATAGGTCAAGTTAGGTTAAAAATTGATTTTTCTCTAGTTGGGCTTTGGGCACGTTTTAACCGTTTTGGGGAGTAGGATTTAGGGTCCTTTTAATTGATTCTTGGGGACCCCGCATTAAGTGCTGGTATTATAAATTCGAAGACTAATTTAATGATAAGTATTCGAGTGTACTTACGTGACATTTACCAAGAACTTCGTCCCACTTGTCCTTTTTCCAGACGTCCGTATTCAAGTCTCCAGTAATTATTGCCACTGTATTCACCCCGTCTTCAGAAGTATAACCAACTTGGGATTGGATATATTTCCCTTGCTGATGAACCAAATGGACTTTGCTGGCCAGGAATACGATTTTCTTATTTCCTCTATGTATTACATTAATATATTTAAACTTTGTGACCAGTAAAGGATAAATTCTTATAACGGTTCCACAGTAATTTTACTGACTTTACAGCCGCTGGCAACATCCGTTTAATCACATTAATGGCAATTAATGTTTTTCCAGCTCCAGTGGGAAGGCATAATATGACATTTTCCTTAAGAGCCCTCTCCAGTAGTCGCCTCTGAAAAGTTAAAAAATTATTAACATAAGATCAAAATTTATCTTCAACCATGAGCCAAATAAATATGCACGGAATCGAATCATATGAAATATGATACTCTTGATTCAAATGCCTTGGGTAACTTCACCTGATAATTTCGTTCCTTCTCCAGGATGTCTTCCATGTCATCCGCTTTAATCAACAGATTTGTAGGCAGTTGTCACTTGTCACCCTAAATCAAACGTGATGATAATGAACATTCATTGATGGCCATACGGGGAATATATTCATACACAAATTGAATTAATAATGAAAATAGACGGCTACTTTACCAAAGGATCTTACTCTCATTCTCTACTTTATGAGTCAATTAGTAAAGCAAAGGACTTTAGAACGTAAGTAAATCAGTTTGTTTCGGATAACAATACAGTGAAACTGAAAAAATAGCACCGATAACATTTTACACTCCCTCTACCGATAACGGAATTCTCTCGGCGCCCTTTTCTATTCAAAATTCTATTTCATCATTCTCGTCCTTCTCAATCTCTATAAACTGTTGTCAGCTTTAAAATGTCGAAGCAGTAGTAACTCCTGTGAAATATTCATCTGTATTCAAAAAACACGTCAGATACGTCTAATTTTATGCAGAAATGCGCTTTGGCCACTATTATTTCAGCCATTAAAATCTGCACTAGATACGAATCGAGAAGCAACCACCTCGATTGAACGTTTTACAACTTGCTGGAATTTGTTACCAAAACGCAGAACAATAACATTTGCCCTGAAAATTTTTGGTGCTGCCATTTATCTAGCCTATTAAACTTTCGAGTTTGCCCATTAAAGCCTAATAACCTAAAAGAGAGATGTTGAGGTAATGCAATCGACACAATCCCAATTCGAATTGGCGAAAAAATAATTTATTCAAACAGAATAGTTTCGCAGTCATTTTCAGCTTCGACGCATAAGGTGTATGACACATTTTCCGACGTTAGTATACTATCACGACCATCACTTTTGAAGCTTGGAACTTCTGAAGTTCTGAAACGTACTTTGCTCAATCTTCACTTCATCTATGCCACAATTAGTGAATCACTCAAGAACGTGGACACCTTCATGCCTAAAATTATTATGTTACAAAGAAAAAAACTTTTTTCGGTTTAGGTTAAAGTAATGTTTAGTTAAGTGAAAATCGAATCAATATACGTTTCAGCAACAGCGTTGACGTGAACTGCTTGATCTGCGAGCGCTTCACACTCAATTATTCAACCAATAGCTGTCGCAATGCCATCGCCATCATAAACAACTACTGATTTAGGATCACAAATATTAAATTTCAAATTAACAAACTTGTATTCTAAATTTAAGATAAGGCAGGTATTCCAAACCGCAATGAAATTTGAGTTATACGAATCACATTTAGTTTCCATATTTTCAAGAAAGCGGCTGGGAGAGCCGGTCTCTTCATTTGAAAGAGTAGTTCGGCCCCTCAATTTTTAGGGGTCGCGGAAACTCTACCAATTGTTTGAGATGTAAGGGATTTTTACTCGTCGACCATGGAAATTACACAAACGTTCAAACCAAAATTGAGGCGACTTTTTCCACATTTTTTTTTCATTTCCCACATCCTACGCCGTATTCCTTTTCTGACTCTGAGGAAATTTCTAACATCAACATTGCCGCTCTACACGCTTCCATGGACATCGGAGCATGGTTATCAATACCAGCTTCTCTTGTGTTGATCCCATTCACAGCATACTTTGTATCAGGTTACCATTGTTCGGCTGCAGAATCAACGTTAGCAGATAACATTTTTCTGGCATTTTCCATACTAATTGGGCAAGGTGGAGTCGAGAGAATGGCCAGCTTTAAAGCAACGTTGACGTGCGGACTCTGGTGGCTGGATACGGTTCTAATCCTAAAATGGCTATTTGGGGATAATTTCCATTGTTTGCAAAATATTTACAGATTTAGTAAATATTTAAGTAAATATTTTGCCATGTTTGGTAAATATTTCACTAAATTATTGTTCTTGAACAACAGAAGGTTTGTCAGCCTTGATGGCGGCGGTTAACACAATGCATCCCGAAAAACTGAGTTCCGGCCTGGATCCATCAATATATTTATTGAAACCGACTTATTTGGTTCATTGTTATCGTATGCAAGTAGGTTGGGTGAGATTTACAGTTGTGAGTGGATGAATGACTGGAGGGATTTATTAATTTTGGGCTGAAAATTCTTTAAACGATGATATTCGTAATTATAATGAGGCAAATTTTATATAATATTTAACTTTTGGATTAACTCCGCCGTGTTCACAAGCAGGTCCTTTCAAATTTACGTTAAATCATATTTTATTCAGTGTCCTATTTGTTTCTCCGTTAATTTTCACCACAATTGTATTTCTAGTTGAAACTCATGGTGGCTGTATTTGTAATTACATTCTTTTAGAATATCTAAGGAAGCCATTCAGTAGTTGTTATGAACCTTGAATGGCAAATGTTCAGGAATGAAGACTGCTCATTAATTCCTTACTCCGATGTTCCACAGGCATCGATTCACGTGTTTAAATTCTTCATTTAACGAGAATCATGTCATTCGCTGGCGGCACTAAATACATTGCGGCAGATTTTTTGTCAAGAACGTGTACAAGTGGAGTTAACTTGTATGGAGGATTGTTCCTTTCCTATAGTACTGAAATTGTGGTTTCATTCTAAACCGAACAAGGATAATAATTTGTCTAGAAAATTACAGCAGATCACATATATTTTCTGTTTATAACTTAATACCGTATACGGTATTTGAATATATTCAAAAGTTGAAATTGATCTACGGAAATAAAATACAAAAGGATGTAATCCTTCATCGTCGCTTTGTACTTTAGAATTTGCTCTTGGATTACACAAAACTACCCGATACCATGACATCAATTTATTCAAAAGTGTCGCATTTCTTTTCGTCTTCAATTACAATCTAAACCGAGGATCAGATCGTCCTTTTCCCTGAATGCTTCAGCACCTTGCAATTTGGAACAAGGAAAATTCATTTCAGTTTACAGTGCTTTAAATTAGCTTCCCGGATTGAAGGTCTTGATCAATTTATTTTTTACTTTCAACTACCTGCTGGCTCCTGGCTCAGGTAATGTTATTTTCCAAAAACTTTTCTTCTCATTCACTTTCAAAACACTAACAGTATTTTTCTAAGGATTCTTCATTTGCTATCTTTTCGAATTGAATTATTCAATATAAAATAGAGTGAGCTATGTAAAATAATTCGATTTCTCTAGAACGTGTGGCCAATGCGTCAAAAACTTGACTCATACTAAAGAACAATACCCTTTCAGTACTGTGTGTACTGAGACTGAGAAGTGAATGTTCAAAAATATCGGAGAAATAATTGCCACATTTTTTTTTATGTGGAAACAAAGTTGAAGCGACTATAATTTATAAGAATTTTTATTTGTTCAATCTTGTACCCAGTTTGAGATATTTCATGGAATTGAGGATGGACTGGAAGGGGTTTCCAGTCTTTGGAATCAAATGAATGGGCAGAACCCAGGCAGAAGTATATTTTTTTGGAGTGACAAGGTTTATTAATTATCCATTTTTACTTTCATCCATCTGTATTAACATATTTGTTCCCACCTAAGTGGTCTTACACCTAACATAACTTAACCTACTTTAAATTCTTAACCTATACGCTTGCTCCTTAATTAAAACTTGCTTTAAACTTATTTTTGTACTTGTAAAAACTTATTCTTATTCCTTAAGTCTTCATTTAACTTATTCCAGAATATAATAGCT